>VDFB02181104.1:0-19421 GCA_007258455.2 Sequoia sempervirens | reverse complement strand
TAACAACACCAAAATAGATGAAAAAGATAACATATATGACATACCTTAACATTCGTGAGATTGCTATGTTTCATAAACCATTCATAACCTTCAAGTTCAACAACAAGAATACAGTAGAGAGAAGAGTTGTTTGGGATCCTTCATAAAGGGGCTTGTATGTCTTTTCAAGTATAGGTAAATCATGAACATCATCAAAGTCATATAGATCATCATGATCAGCTCTGCCACTAAATGTGTCATAGATCAATTTATCTATACCATCATCTTCAACTGTGTTTTCTAGCGCATGATCATCTCTTCCATAGGATCATTAACTTCATCTTCAATATTCACGTACCCATGTCTGCCCCGCCAGTAAAACCACATTCTTCGGGCCGTGATAATCCATATCATTTGCCCTAGGGCGCCCCACCTTTATAATAATGACAGACACAAATAAACTATGATCATGATCAAGTGATTATATATATATATAAAATGTTAAAACAATATAAACATTTACAAATTCAATCAATATAAACACATATAATGAATAACTTACCAATGGACGATAATCATGCCCCTTCACATATGTATTGAATGACTAAGGACTAAAACTTTAGTCACAAAACAACTAAAAATGATTCAAATTTCATCATTTTTGCAACTCACCTATAAATGAGTAAATAAATTACTAGTTTGGTCATTGATTAAAATTATTTAGTCACACACAAATAAAAATGACTCAATAGTTAGTCATAATTCATTTTGAATAAATCATTTAAGGAATCAAGAATATAGCCCACCAAAATACTCTAAAACTTTAATAAACATACCCTAAAACTTTTGTCAAAAATCTTATTTTCAAAGCGTGAAATTCACCAATGGAGTTTTCTATTTTAATAAACATACTTCAAAACCTTCGCCAAAACATTATTTCTCAAGCATAGACCACAAAATGGAGAGAAGTGTTTCAATAAAGAATGACAGAGAACTACGAGGATGCATGAAAGGAGGCATAGGGATTCATTGTTGCTTATCTCATTCTTGCTCTGCTCAACAAATCTTACATTGTTGCCACTACTATTTGTAATATAGGTATTTACTTGACATATATTTCCATAATCTCAAATTCCTTTAGAGGCTTTTGAAGTATCAATGTATCCTATATAGGGTTTAGAATGATTTCTTTTAATTAAAAAAAAATGATGTATTTCCCTGTAATTAGATAATGTGGAGATCTCCTAAATCTTCCCCAGCACACTATCCTCTTTGGCACTGTATTCATTACTCCAGCTACTAGGGTTTTGCATGTGACATCTTTAATATCTTCATGACTATGGCTTTGAAATAGATCTCATTCTTTTCTTTAATCATTTTTATGGTAACCCTTGAGTTCCATAATCCACCTTCAATCTCTTCTAAGAACGTTGTCTTAAGCTAGACTACATAGTATGCATATAAAGCAAGTCCTTCATACCTGCCATTGTTCCAAACCACCACACACTACTTTGCTTAAAATGTTGCCTCCATAAGCACAATAACATGTTTTAAAATCATGGTTTCCAGTGATTGACCATTAAAGTCACCACTTTCATCAAGATACAATGAGATTTTTGTCTTCAAATTCAAGGCATTATGCAAGATAACATTGTGAATTGTTTGTTGTGTATGATTTTATTTTCTTGCACATTTACTCCTTTTCTAACTTCCTTTAAGACTGAGTATTTCACCCTCAACTGCAATCTCAAACAGCTCACTCACTATCATTTGAAGATTCCTTTCATGAGCATCCTCTATAAAATCAAACTATGCCCTATAGATTGCCTACTTACTATAGGGGACTCATAGTTTCATGGTATTGTAGATCTTAAGATCCTTCAACCTTATTGACACTACTTCACAGTCCATAAGGTATTATTCACTATTCTCCCATCTTTGATGAGTCTCAAAACACTGCTCAAACATGCAATCCACTACCTCCATTATACATTAATGGCTAATAATAAACATTGAACCTATGATTACCATTGTTACTTCATTTGGACAGTCATTCCCTGATTGAATTTTCCTTGACTAACACTACCAAAAGCATTTGAAAAAATCTTAAGTTTAGCAAGGGAGTAAGGAAACTCACTATTAAAATCTCCACTTTACTATGCAAAGTTTGAGCTTTATTATCTTGTCACTGCTCAGCCTCTTTTTGATTATCACATCTCAAGTGATTGTCATTCTTCTTACTGTAGATTGCATTTACAAATGTTACTAAGCTACATAGTGTGCTTGTTATTGGCTACAATCTTTAGATTGCAAGATTTTGTTATTGGCTACAATCTTTAGATTGCAAGATTTTGTTATTAGCTACAATGTCTCAATCTTTCTGGTATTACAACCTCACTAATCTGCTAGAGTTATTGTTTATGTTTCTATGGAGGCCTAGGGTTTGTACCCTAATCATGCTCTTACCAATGCTTATGTTGGTATTAAAAAACAACCTTAAATCTTGGGTCAGAAAATTAGTTTTCTTGACAAAGTTGTGGTATGATCTTGGATTGTATCCTAGAGTGTGTGGGAAGCTTGTGTTTGAACATTAAGGTATGTGAACCTGATCAAGGAAATGTATCCTATATAGCATGGGTCTTGCTTTAATACTTTCCATAATGGTTATTAGCAGATCACATTATTATAGTTTGTGGTAACCCAAGATTGCATTCAAGTATGTAATAAACTTGGTTTGTAGTTTAAGCTATACACTTTTAAGTAACATTCATAAGGTTTAGAAAATCTTGATCACTCTCTAGAATAGCCCATTAAACATGGATTGTGCTTGAATGCACTACATAATTGATATAACACAACCACTTTGCATATCAACTAGAGTTATAGGCTCTTTATTACAGCAAGATGTAATCACTCTTGGATCATGCTATAATTACATCGTAACCTGTTAAACTTGAGACAACCTGAATGCACCCAATGATGATTGACACTTAAATTATACAACCTAAATTAACTACATTATATGAGTGCCTCCATTTCTATCACAACATAGCCACATTAAACATGGGTCACACATGAATTCATCTTGTATTTGTTATAGCACAACTATGCCACATGACCAATAGAGTTATGGATCACATAATTACAGTCACAAGAATTTGTTCCTTGGTTGTTATCTTATGGTGATTCCACACAACAAAATATGGACATGAAATTCTCAAAACCCTAAATCTCTAAAAATGAAATCTGATGAGATGTTGCTTTTGGAGAGCATCATAGTTCAGGACCTTGATATGGATGATCATGACGTAGAAGTGTAGATGATATATTTTATAAAAAAAAAATTGTCTGTGTACCAGCCCATCAAACTATCAACATTTCTGAATTTCAATGTAATTGAATATTAAATATGTAATGTCAAATGTGAACTATGAAGTATGAACTCTTTGACAAAATGAAATTTGTCATTTGTGTATTTAAACTCTAAAATTAATGTTCATTGTTAAGCTTTACCATTGCTCTTGTTTTCAAAGTTCAATATCATAATATTTTTTTATAAATTATTAATTTATTAAATTATATTAAAAAAATGATGTCTTGAATACCGTTGTCTCCTATTTTCAAAAATAGTCATACCAGTATTGGTGTCAATCTCTCGTACCAGTACTAGTGCTAGTCTCTTAACAACCTTAGAAAAAAATGAGTATATCACAAATAGGGATTACTAAATACATATATAATGGACTTCAAATATATCACTATAAATGTAAGTATACATACAAATTGATAGTCAAGCATTAGAAGGAACACACAAAGTCACAAATACAGTGGGAAACAACCAGAGCCAAAGAGTTAAGAAAACCAAGATACAAGAAATCAAGATAATTACCTCAACAAAGTTGAAGACAAAGTTGGGCTCTAGCCTTCTCAACCTAAAGGGTATGTCAAACAAAGGAAAGAATTGAGTTACAATTTTAGGGAGACTAGTACAGTAAATGCCCTTCAGATGTGACATTTAATCCCAAGGATGCCCATGATCTGCAGTATACCAAGAAATCAAGAAATCATGCCTTAGCTACAAAAATATAAATAACTTATCGACAATGATACCAGCTTTAATCCAATGGCATTTACGAACATTAATGTGGATTTTTCACATTTAAACTTTATAAGGTTCATTCAGGCCAATGATGTTGTCAAGTACCATGTCAAAGGTCATTTAAGCAATGTGGCTACTAATATGAATTTTGACTACCATTTTCTAAGCCTCGATGATATAGAAGTGAACAAGTTAATAAATTAGAGCGCTAAGGAAAATTTTGATTGGTAGGGCCAATATTTTTGAGTAAAGAGGCCATATGTTTGAAATGGACATGCCATTTTCTATGATTGAAGAAAAATGGATAAATAAATTGAAGTAGTTTATTTATGAAAATACAAAGTTACCAGTCGTCGGGTATTAATAGATCCTAAAAAATATCTAATAATACGCATTGTAAGTCATTTGGCTTGGTCTTTAGGACTTTTTGAGTGTAGAGAATTATACTTTTTGGACCTAAATTTTTGAAAACTAAGGAGATCATGAATATCATCCAAATCTCATGTGATCATTCCATGAATTATATTTCTAATGTGGATGTTCTTGATCTCCTTATTCTCCTACAATGAATTCTATTAATTATTTAGCTTCATTGGATCTTTTTAAATTCATAGGCTTCACCTTCTTTATCTTTGAGTTATTATGAGATTGAAGACTCCTCTACTCTAGGAGTGATATATTTGATAGATCTTCATACTTAGCCATGTGGTATGGATACATAATGAGATGAGTAGTGTAGTCACAAGACATTTATTAAGGTTCCACCACCATCTTTTATTCTAACATATTTTACAGTTGATTAGTAAGAATTCCTACTAATTTTGTGCAATAGGACCATCCTTATTTTCTAGAGGTATTTCATTGACATGATTATTTAATAAATATTTCAAATTTATATTTTAATTCCTATCTTTAAAAAATGAAGGATACCATTAAGGAGATTTATCTCCTCATTGATGATACATTTCATGAAGTTACATATCCTTCTTTGTATGTCATGAGGGTACATTTAGACCCTCCTATTATTTTTTAAATTATACAAACATCCATAATGGCATTTTAAAGTTACTTGTGAGTAGACATTAAATTGATGTTTTCCTAGAATGATCTCTAAAGAATTAATCCCAACTATCACCCTCTTTACAATCTTTGAGATTAAACAAAACTAGTATGCGGTATTTAGGTGCACTCCTAGAAGTTTGTAAACATTTAGGAGAGTGAATTTCCACTATCCACACACATAAAATTGGATTTTTTTATTTAATATCCCATTAGGTTACAATATCACATAGGACAATGATGGATGGTGGAATTAGTGGGTTAGAGGTTACATTATTTAAACCCACCCTCTTTAGGATAACATAATCTATAATTATAATGAAATATAATATCCTTAAGAGAATTTCCTTTTCTCTAGCTTGACTCTATCTAGTGTAGTCCTCATGTAAATATAATGGCCACAATTGACTCAAGCACTAGGTGAACAAGTTGGACTCTATACAACTCATTTGTTGCACCCTTGATAAGAGTCACCCTTGCTCTCATATAAATATTTATTTAAGAAAGGGTGGGACTAAGGGATTTTTCAATTCATGTGGAATTAGAACATCATGAATTATAGTGAGGTTATCGTTGTGATCTATTTTTTTTATGATGGGGTTAAATGTGATGTTGAGGGATAGTTTGATTATTTTTGTCGATATTGATATGTCAAAGTTACACTTTTGACTCTCATAGTAATCTACATTTTAAATTTCTTATTTTTGAACGATGTTGAATTATTTTCTGATTTCTACAAGAGTGAGTTTTATGAGCTAAAATTATATATTAAAAACTCTTGTTATGTGTGTTATTGTGCTATTTTTTAAATTTCTCATAAGATTTGAATTTTCTCCTAAACATGTTCTTTTATGGAAGCATCAAGAATAGGAAAATTCTCTTGAATTTTTATTCAAATTACTTCAATCCAATATTATCTTACTCTATGTGACATCGATCATGAAGGATGAGTGAGGAGGAATGAAGATGAGAGAGAGGTAAGATTATTTTCATTCATTGAGATTTTTTGAGTGCCTTATGGAATTACTAAGGGATTTTATTTATTTTTTCTTTGGTTTTTATTTTTTTATTATAATACAAAATTATAATATGAATATAAATTTACTCTATATTTTTATATTTTCTTGGAAAGTTAAAAATTCGTAATTAAACTAATTACCAAAAATAAATATTTGTCTGAATCAATACAACTAGATGGCGTTTTGCTCTTTCTACATTTTTTTAGTTTCACTACCTCATGTTGGTATCGAGGGTTTACAAATGATGCAAACAAAATTAATCTAATCTATTTTAATCTAAATAAGCAAAAAAAATTCTAATCTATGGTAGCAAGTAAAAATATTATACAAAATAGAAGAGGCTATAGAGTGTTACTTTTTCTCAAGCAATTTGAATTTTTCTAATTACCACTAATAAAGAACCTAATATGAGGATTCAAAGAACATTTTTGTGGTTCCTATATCACCATGTGCCCTTAGAGGGTCCAACTTATTTTTTATCCTCTTCTATGACAATTGGGACTTCCTCTTGATGACAATGGGGATAAATCAAGCTCTAGATCTTTTAGATTGGAAATTAATTGAAAGATAAAGGAAACTTTGAAGATTCTAAAATAAAAGGGAAAAATATTGTGTAGTCCTATATGAACATACGAATTGTAGGTGGGGGTGTAATAAAAATAGATTGGTGTTCTATATGTGATTTACTGTCTTTATGTTGGGATTAAGGGGATATGAAATAAAAATTAATGGAAATAACTTGGAAAAATATAGAAATTTAATCAAACTCTAAAATGGAAAAGTAAATGTGAGTATTTATAAGATGGAAGCTTCTTAATCACAAGGAAATAATTAGAAGACTAGATACTTGATGGGTAGAAGAATGAAGAGTTGATTGAGATTCAACAAGAGAGGGGAAATAGTCAAGGAGAGTAGAGGCTTAGTTAGGACTAGAAATAACTCTCAATCATGAGTAAGAATAGCAGTAAAATAAAGAGAAAATAAATGAATTATGCATCTAACGAAAATGGCAAGGTCATCCCTTTCAGGACTCTAGGTTGTCACTTTTACTAGGGCTATTCACCTACGATAACCTGCAACTTCAAGTAGGTCACTTGGGTGATCCTATACTATCCTAAGCTACCCTTTAGCCAAAGGTCTAAAAAATATTTTAAGTATTGCAAAGTAATTTGAATCCAATTCTAAGGTTGAATAACATGGAAAAGAAGCTATGAGGGATGAGGGAACTCTCACTAAGAAAATTTTAAGAGGGTGTGTAATTTACACCTCATGCATAATGAGCTAAACTATTAGTCAATCATCGAATTGTCATGTCATCTTGTGTAATTATGGTCACTTGCATATTTTACCCCTAAATTATGGTAGTACATATAGTAAGTAGGTACCATTCTTAAAGAATGACAATGCGGAACCTACACTTGTACTTACCTTGGTTTTTATTCTATGTCTAGACATGAAATATGTATTGATTAGTCATACATGATATAGTAATCTAAAAATTGAAAATAAAAAGTAATGAGGGAACTTAACTAGTGTGTGGTTTTCAGCGATAAAACCTTCATCATATTTCCCTTATTTAATGCTAGTAACCTACAGAATTGATATTTAAAAACTAATTCTATTGTATAAAAATGTTAAGCTTGAAAGGACAAGAGTACATGTCATTGGTGATTTTTTTATGTATGTTGTGTTACTCCTTTTAGATGAATTACTAGAATGATGAAAGAGATGCATAATAAGGAAAAAAAATTACCCTTCAAAAGTAAAACTAAAGAAAATGAAGGTCATTTTCACTCACGATAGTGAATTTAACCTAATGGTCTTCAAGACTTGTTATTGCTTTAAAAAATTTCACTTGCCCCATTTCTTGGGGAGATTTGCACACTCATGTGCACTATTTTATCTTTTGGATCCCTTGATAGAGAAATTTGTTATTATATATTTAGACACTTATTTGGAACTATTTTTTCATGAACATGATCAGTACCTATCTATACATATTTGCAGTTGATGTCATTTACACTACTCTATTATGCAAATAAATAGTTATAGAATTTATGTTTAATTATTTATGTATATTTATGTTTACACATGTAAGATGGTATCATTATATTTATGGATGAATTAAATTTATATGGATGAAAATGTAATGCACTTATATATCTTCTTTGATTTTATGGATACCACTTTGCTATAACATGAATAATTTATTTTTTTGTATGTTATTCATGTGGAACACACAATATGGTTACTATTTAGTAATAATTTTGAACTTGGATATTACAATTTGACTAGCATCGAGTAGCCCACCAAACTTTTGGGATAAATTTTATTAGGTGATCAAGTGGGAACTATTATATTTTTGGATAAATAAGAATTATATCCAAGACTAAAATTCCTATAAACTAATCACAAATCTATATGAATCTAATAATTAAATTATTATATATTTAATATTATGAATCTATAAGGTTATAATAAGTAACATAAAAATTATAGAGGAGGGGATTCACAACTCCCAAGTCTCTAGGACACAAAAGAGCCTAAAGGGAGTGAATTTCCCTCAACTACCTCAAGACTACCTCAACACTAAAAAGGTTGAAAAGGAAGGACAAACTAGACTCTATTTTTTTTATGTTTTCTGATGGAGGTTTTTGGGAAACAAGTGAGCAAACCACAAAGGTATCAAACTGTGAACTAACTATCTCTTGGCCAAATGATGCTAGCCTGTGATTCAGACGATAGTGTGTTGCACTATTGTCATAGAGGCGTGTTGGCATCTTGTACTGACAGAGAATTGGGTTCACTAATTGAAACTCACAATGCATGCTAACAACTTGAGAGTTCTAGTCTAAAAATTTAACAAATATGAAGAAATGCATGAAATGAAAGAAAACAACAACAAGAATACTATAACTTAAAAGATAAATTATCTAATAACGAAATGATAAGGGAAAGGAAGAAGAAACCGAACTCACCGAAGGTCCAACCTCCCACAAGCTCCTCATGAATAGATTGTACCTACACACACGACAACAAAAAAGCGTTGTGGTTGTGTTTTGGAGTTTGCCTCAATCAAACTACTTTTTTCGTGTTTCCACCTCCATGAACAACCAATATGCAATGATAGAGAGAAATGATAAAGAAAAGAAATAGAAACAATTTATAGAATGAAAAGACAATCTAGATGCTATTATATAAATAAGGCAATGTAAATAAACAAATATGTTACCCTCCTTTCTACATGCTTGGGGAAGCCGAGAGAGGAAGGACGAGAGCAAGAAAATCATGTTGATAGTGTAGACCTTGACAACTTGCAATAGAAAGTGATGTAGAATTAGCAACAATGGTGTAGAGTGTGAATCAAGAGTGAACCAAGTTGAGAGAATGCAAGAATAGAGTGAAAGAAGGTAGAGATAATGAATGGAATTGCAAGAGATATGTGCAAAAGTTATTTTAGACACATGACATCAATTTGGTTATAATTTATCCATTTATCCTTTACAATCGACATCCTCTATCAGGTTAATTAAGTAATATTACCAATATTGTTCATTAATAATAACAATTACCTTTAAATCTTTAAGGTATTTAATTAATAATTAAATACCTTATCTCCATAATCCTCTTTTCATCAAATAATCCAAATAAATATTACATTTATTTAATTCTATACATGTCATTTTCAATGATACGATACTTCTTCCCATTTTCTTCCATTGGGGATGTGCACATGCCTAATCATGATAGGATGTCATCCTCAACTTTTGCAATTGGCACATAATCCTTATCTATCTTCTAATTACTGCGATTAATTAAGCCTAATCTTGTTCCCAGGAATTTTTAATTCCTTTTATTCTCAAGATTTCCCTCTTCTGGAATTTTTAATTCACATTCCATCCTTCAAAACTGAACAGACATACGTCACATGTGACCAACCTTTGGGACATGCAATCTCCACATGTGACCGTCCAGGCCTTTTTGGGCCATCTTCTGTCTTTTAGAGACTTCACAAGATGTGAATTTTAATTCACGCCCATTTCCCAACCACCTTTCCTTTTCCCCAGCTAGTAGATTTTGAGGTGGGGCCTCGATATCCTCACTCCCGCGGGACAAGAAATCCTTTTTGGTAAATCTCCTCCTCCCCCAGGTGCCTCCTTTTCCTCACCCCTTCTTGACAACTCATCCATCTCATATCCCTTTGTGCACTTCACCTCACATGTCAGATGTGTAGAGGCACGTGGAGTTCTCAACCCACCATATTGTCGTCTTGACATATTGGATCGTGCTTGACCATTGAATTCTCTAGAGAATTCAAATCCTCCTATAAATACCCCCTCCTTAAGGGCATTTTCAACACTTTTGCATTCTCATAACTACATGCTGCCAATTTGAATCCACAATCCTTTACCATCATCTAGCCATCTTTTTAATCATTTGCACATCTAATCTTGCATCTAGTCACTCAAGCAATCATATAAGGAGCACACAATCCATTCCAAGCAAGGGCCAATCAAAAGATATCATGACAAGGAGTAAAATTGTTTGTGTTTCATTTGTTGTTTTCCTTTTCATTTTATCACTCTTTTAGTAATCTTGAGTGCTAGTATTTTTTCATTCCTTTCTTGGTTATTTTGCAAAGGATAAATTCCAAGTATAGGCAATAGACATTTTCGGGTGGTCGAATTCGAAGAGGGTGTTACATTTAGGTGAAAATGTAACATCATTGTCTCTTGGTAGGGAATCTCATCAAAGATGCTAGTGTGATTATAGAAATTTAAGTCCATAGGCGTCCATGACAAAAATTCCCTCACCGATGCAAAATGATAAAAGGTACACGCAAAAAGCAAGGTAAATGTGGAAAATTTTGCATTGTTGGGTTTATAAGGCTAAGGTAGGATATATAATGGGAAATTACACAAGGGTGCAATTTTACGCCATTACATTTTCCCCCCACTTTAGCAAGCATATGTGTCTAAGCATGTGTGATCTAAAGTAGAAAAAGATTGAAGAGAATATATTGAAACATATAGGAAGCAATACTTCAATTTGGTATATCTGATGTAGAATGAGCTTCACCAGAATGCGAATAGGACATGGGTCTTCAATTGTACAAAGAAAGTTGCAATCTCACCAACACCATATCAGCTACAGATAAACATGTTAGGCAAAAAGTAAAAAATATTAGAAAACATTATAAGACACAATAAGAAACAATTTCGATCGGATATGTGGCTGATGCAAGTTGCATTGCAAGATAGCCATAGAAAAGAAAAGTCTAGTTAGGTTTCCCCCAAGGTAGATGCCAAGATATAAGACATCCAAACACCAAGACACAAGCATGAGAAACCAAGGAATCCTTTTGAAAATAAGGCTTTCACAAAGGGGTTCTTTCATTCAGGATCCTTTTCATAAGACATCAAGACACCAAGGAACCCTTTTGAAAGGACACTCCTTTTGAAAGACGTGAGATTTTTAGCAAGTGATTTTGTCATCGAGGAATCATTTTGAAAGAAATTTCATCAGGGAATCCTTTGGAAAGAATTCTCCTTTTCGAAAGGAAAGTTTTCAAATTCTTTCACCAAGGGATCTTTTTGAAATAAATTTTTACCAAGGAATTCTTGTTGAAAGAATACGTCATTTTGGAAAATCAGGTTTTCAACAAGGGATTCTTTTTTAAGCAATTCATTGTATATAATTTTGCACCAATAAATCCTTTTGAAATAATTCTCCTTGTTGAAAATTAAAAAAGTATGATAACTCCCCCTTAGGAGGATGTGTGTTACACAAAGGAGCACATGTCTTGCGAGGGACAACACATAAGAACCACAACATCAAGAAATAGAGAAGCAAAGATGAGGAAATCAAGATACAAGGGGATCTAATAATTTGAGGTCAAAACTGCTCATAGATTTAGATAGATAGATATACTATAATATACATATGAATTTTCATCAATCCCCAAATATATTAGAACATGAATAAGAGCACATGAAGAGAAATGAAAAATAAAAATTAGGTCAACATGGAAGAAGGCCTAAATGCCCCCAACACTTTGAATCTTCCCCAATATCAAAAAGCAAAAGTGCGACACAGAGAAGAATGATGACACAAATAGAAGAAGTGTACAACATTTTTCCATGCTTGTATATAAGTATAGATCAAAAAAAATTAAAAGATAAGTACGAAAGAATATAAACAAATAAATAAAGCTAATCTATAGATGTAGAGGGAGGTACCACCCTAGTCCTCATCAATCAACAGGTCATCCTATTCTCAATCTAGATCATTATAGGGGGAAGGATGATGATCCTATAAGGGAGGGATAGCAAGGGAAGCACCCTCTGAATCCCCTACAACAAGAGCGAAGGAAGAAGGCCCCTCGAGGTCTTCTTCATCGAGTTCTTGTGAGGTAAAGGTCATCGATTTTGTAAAAATCAAAGATAGAGTCGGGATATCCTCCACTGAGTTGAACATGCACTTCTTAGGAGTGCCATGTGTCAACAAAGCAGGAGGATGACAAGACATCTGAGAGTCACTACCAACCTCATCGAAATGGGTAGTGACAAACTTCGGGGATGCGGGGGCTGCCTCCATCACAAGTATAGTGCAAGCCAAAATAGAACCAAACTCCAAAGAAGATTAACCTTTCTTATGACCATCACTCGAGGTGAGGCCATCCTCCAACTTGCACTTCAACGAAGGATTTTGAATCCCCACAAATGAAGCAGAAGTGGAGGAAGAAACGAAAGGATCCATAGATGACACAATCTTTGTATGAGGCATGTCTAATGGATACAATAATGGAGGAATATCAGGAAGACACCAAAGAAGGGGATGTTTTGTCGAAGGAGTGATGAAAACCTACACCCTGTTGGGGTGATGTTCATCGAGATCCATCAATAAAGCCAAAACAGGCATGAGACAATGGGAACTAAAGCGAAAGGTAGAGAAGAAACAAAATAAATCACAAAAAATAGGAACAATAGACTCCTTGACATTGTTACAAAGCCACATGCTCCTTGGCTAGAGCCTTTTGTCGGCGCTTACACTTGCACGCAAGCCAATTACGTCGGTTATGGGCACTTGAAGGCATGGATTGAGAAGAGGTCATGGGCCCATAGGGGCAATAGAGAACCCATCATGAGTGTGAAGAGTGACCTATGACTAATTGTACTTCTCATTATGAATATTGTTAATGAACAAGGACTCCTTCATGATCATATTATCTCGGATCGATGGATCATACATAACACTAGTCACAATGTTGCCATTAATCTAGGTAGGAACATGCAATGGAGAAGGCTCCTTGTTTAAGGGAAAATCATGTGAGGTGAAGGCTATATCAAGAACATCAATCACATTCTTTGCATGAGGCATATGAGTGAATGAGACCATGTTCACATACTCAGATGGGACAATATTGAAAGAAGTAGAAGACTACATAACCAAGTTAGCACAATGAGAAGGAAATGGAATTGCGTATATGTAGTTTGTTGTTAGGTTTAGCCACATATTTGTTATCTTTTTTCTTCCTCCCATCGAGACAAATAGTCCCATCATTGATGTGATCCTAAATCTCATGACGCAAGCAAACACATCACTCAATATCATGTCCATGTACTCAATGAAATTGACAAAACTTTTGTGCAACATACCACCTCGAATATGGATTGGAAAGAGGTCATATTTTTGGTAATGTTATAATTTTATCCTTTAACAATTTTTACAAGATGTTTCCATAGGAATTTGACAATTCTATAAAATTTATATCGTGTCCTAGGCTTTTGTTCTTAGGAACAGAGACCGCATTTGTTATGGCCTTGTTCTTTCTTGAATCACCAGAAATTAGCACTATTGACTGATTATCTGAATGGAAGCATGAGGATGAATCCTCGAATGAGCAACTATATGCTAATACTCACACAAAGTTGCACACAAATGTGCAAAAGAAGGATACTACATTAGGGAAGTTTTCTCTTGTAGTGATCACTACAAGTTCCCAATGAAAACATTTTGGACATCCAAATCAGGAAATAGGTAAGATATCTAAGAAAATAGGGCCTAATATCGAGCAATAAAATCAGTAACCTTTTCATGGTCCCCCTAATTAAATTTAATGAGATTGAAAAATGCCATCTTTAGCGTGATGTTGGCCTAGAACCATCGAAGCAACTAATTTACTAGCTGATCAAATAAGAAAATAGAATTATCTGGAAAATTACAATACCAGTCCAACGGGACATCCTTAAGGGAATGCGAAAACAACCGCCATTAAAGCATCGTGGTGGAAGAAGTGAGTTCACATGGCATTGAAAGATGACACATACACTTAAGGGTCTCCATGACCACTATACTTCTCAAACTTAGGGATCTCCATCTCTTGAGGAATAGGAATTTTTAAGATAGCAATAGACAAAGGACTATGACAAAAAAAAGGCTAGAACATAGGTTGATATGAAGAAGAGTTGGCTAGATTTGCTAGTTGGTTCTGCATTCACCCCATGTTTTGTAACAAAGAATTTAAGACGGGATCGAAAAACAAAATAGGACCAATGAAACCATTACCAGAGCCACCAACCCCCATATCGATAGAGCCTCCAACACCAGGACCAATAGGGACACCAGTGTTACCACCAGAGGTAGAAACTCTAGGGGTAGAAGAACTGAAGCCTAGAGGTACCATGCTTACTTTCAAAGTGCAAGTCTACTTAGGTATGGAGATGGTGTTAGTCGAAGGACCAGTCTTAGCCATATACACTTGCAATCAAATTCCTATTATAGAAAGGGAGAAATAGGAAATTTATGGAGGTCAAGAGCTAATTGATCCAAAAAAGTAAGAATTATCATTAATGTGTAAACTTCATTAAAGAGTGAATACAACAAAGAGTTCTTATAAAATAAAATAAACTACCCTAGAGAAACCCTATGTGAGCATAAAAGGAGATCATGACATGTGTCATCATCATATGAATTGAGACACAAAAAACACATGACCTAAGTAAGCTTAAGTACTAGAGGAAAGGGACCTAAGTAATCAAACAATTAATTAGGTAAATACCCTTTTACTCTAACAACTTTATAAAGTATACATAGTCAAGAAAATAATTAGCATTTCCAATAAAGCTAAATTAAAATAATTATTTTTCCAAAAGACTTAACACATTCAATTTAATCAATTTTACCAAGGCATAAAGCCTAAAAACCATTTTCAAAATTTTAAATGCATTTCAATATGTCTCAATAATTAAATATTTAACTTTTATATTTAGCATGAAGGCACATTGTGAACACTCTTTAATAAACAAATGTAAAAATCAATTGAATGGAAAAATAGAAACCAAAAGATGAAATAAAGGCACATAAGGAAAGCACACATATTACTAGTTTATTCACAACACATGGATCCAAATTTGACTCCAAATTGGATCTAGTTTCACTCATATCACAAGATACATTTCTGAATTCAATTTGAGTAAAAATAGGAGATATACAACATATATTCTCAAAATGAACTTTCTCAAATAACCATTGGGTAAAACCTATGCCTACACACTCAATGAAACATCAAGATTACATGCTCCATACAAGATAGGTAAAGGACAATAAGCGCACCCAACATAATATAATAAAGTTAAAGTAGCATTAATAACTACAAATAATTCTAAATCCATATGATTCAAACATAAATATAACCATTAATAATCAATAATGAACATGATATTGAACTAGAAAACATAACAAACCACATATATTCACAACATATGCGGACAGTTGGATAAAGAATGCTAATACAAACCATCATCTATAAATTACATTTATGAAAATATAACAATCCTATCAAGAAACACAATATCCAAAATACTATATATGTACAAGTAGTCAAGTAGTCATACAAGGCACATACACTTAAGACCTTACAAGACTATAAAAAAAGGTTTTTGAATGACTAAAGACTACCAAAACTTTGGCAATTACAAAGAGAGTTCATCCTAAGAATGGCATATCCGCCAAAATGGTACAACTCTTAGAGTGAACTTTTGTTTCTTCCCTAGCTGCTGCTCTATATTCCTGTGTATTGAAGTCTTCTCCATGTTCCTCAACTTTATTTTTCCTTCGCAAATAAATATTTTAGCAAATGGGTCATGGAATTTATGTCTGTAGATTTCCAAAAAGACTAAAATAGAATTCATATTGTTAGCTCTAATGATGAAAAAGGTAAAACCCCAAAAGAACAATACTAGAGAACTAGCACATCAGGTGATAGTCGATCATGAAAAGTGCTTAAAATGAAAGAAGTGAGATCCGACCTGCCGGAATCGAACCAGCGACCTAAGGATTTCTTAGGGAATTTATTTCCCACTACAGTCCTCCGCTCTACCAACTGAGCTAAGGTCGGTTTCATGCTCATTGTTCTTTTCAATAATCTGATAATCTAATATATCAATATGGAAAAACGAAAAGGCTACGTAAATCCATATGAGAAAATCTACACCCAGGCAGTGGACAATAAAAGAAAATGCTCTCTCAGCAAGCAAACTTCGCATGAACGGGGGCATTCCGAGAATTGAACTCGGGACCTCTCGCACCCTAAGCGAGAATCATACCACTAGACCAAATGCCCTGACACCTATTTACAAATTGAAATAGTTTAAATTAAAAGTCAAAATTTAACCACAGAACAAAAAAACAATTAAAATGTCAGAAGTGGGATTTGAACCCACGCCCTCGTTAGAGGACCAGAACTTGAGTCTGGCGCCTTAGACCACTCGGCCATCCTGACCGTGGATGACATTTTAACCAAATTTAAATTATATCTCTGTCTTCAACATGGACACTCGTGGGTGCCGCAATGGAAGAATTTTACATGTCGCATTATTTTAACCAAATTCTAACTCGTGCGTGCTAGTTAGATTTTTTTTAATGCAACTAAATATTTTCATTGGAAACGCTCCTCGCGTACCTTGAACAAAAGCTTGTTATTATTATTACTTCGTGTTATGGTAGGGATTTTATAATTGTACGAGATAATAATAGTTATTTTTCTCATAAGACATTTGGAATTAATTTTTATTATTTTTTCAAATAGAGTGTTTTTATTAAAGTTGAAATGTTTGTGTACATTTGGTATTTTAAAATTTCAGCCTGTTAATTGTGTGAGCATAACAATATTAGCGATGATAAGTTGCTCAGCAATCTTCATCCATCCACTGGCTTTCAATTGTCTAAGTGATTGGAAATCACCAAATACTATTTTAGCTAATCATTTTTGGTGACATCTAAAGTTCAATAAATTTGTAAATAGTCTCAAAATCATAGTTCATGTTAATTTCTCATAACCCAAATACAGATTAATTGCACAACAAAATTCACATAATAGAACCAAAACAATTTATCTATCTGATTTATAATAATTGTCACACTGGGTTAATTAACTGTTAATAACAGCGAAAGCAAAAAACTAACAAGCCAATCAAAGAAACACAATAACACAGATATACCCAGGAAACCCCAGTATGGGGAAAAACCTATAGATGTTGGATCTTCTATTCATCCTCAACAACAAACTTTTCTTACAAAATACAATACTGGTTTGCTACAACGATGATACATATATAGCCCTGTTGATTTACATCAACGTGCAAGAGAAAAGAAACTTTCATTACATAACTCGGCCTAACTCACTACCACATGTGAATTGGGCCACTCCTAATTCTTTATCATCATAGTTAGTTGTATCTTTTTTTAGTTAATTTTATATCTTATCGAATGATATTTTACATTCATGGGATTCAATGAATACATTTTTTACCACATCATTTGTAAATAAGTGTTGTCTATCATTTGGTTGTCACATTGAAAGTTTTGTTTGTCATTTGTTCCGCCTCTTACCTTATTCTTCCATTGGTCTCTACCTATTCCTGGATCACTAAAATCACCTTGAGAAAAAAACAAATATTTTCACCAATGCCAAATAATATATTAAATACAATGGCATAAAAAATAACTCTTTATGTAGGTTGGCACATATTTGAGGGAGAAAATTAGTACTCAACCCATACCATAGTTACAAAGCCTGACAATTGATATGACATCTCTAGGCTACTGTTTTAGCATATTTTTTGAATGATTTCCTTATACTTGCACAATAATCCACATGTCATTAATAATTAGAGATATGATGAATAGAAAGAGAATGATTTCCTCACAATTCTAGATATTAATGGATCTAAAATGGGAAAATTTAGTATGTAGAACTTATCACAATGGCGGCTAAGAGCAGGGGCAATATTTATAGAATCAAATTTGCACACTATCTCCTTCACTACTTGATTTCCCAGGTAGTGAATTTATATATGTAATTTCTTCATTCATTCAAGTTGTCATTCTTTGGGTTTTTGTTGGCCATAGTCTAGGGTTTCAAAATTTTATAATTTATCCACCATTAGAGTTGCTATCTAAGCTATAAAGAGGTAGCTACTGTAGTACATGTATACAAACAATTGTCTCCTTCGTTGGTAATTGATAGTTTGGATTGCTTTTGGAGTAAGAGGTGTGACAAGACCTCTTCTTGTAAAATTTATTTCATCACATTTTTTGGTGTATTTATTTAGATATTTTAAAATGTTGTAACATTTAAATCTGTTGCATACTTAGAATATGTAATGCTCTTTTACCTATTGTATATTAATATCAATGAATTCAAAGAAGGATTATTAAGTAGAGTTTCTTATTTAATATCATACTTATGTTGTTATTTATAGTTCTTTGATTTTCATGGTTGGATATAACTTTATTACCCAATAATATACCATTCAATAGGATTATTGATCTTCCACACCCATTAAAATCATCAAAAAGAATTCACCAATATTATAGGAAGTAGTAGTGTAGATATGCATGTTGTTCATTGATCTAGTAAAACAACTAGGGAATAATATCAAGCAATTTTAATAGATAGACCTTCATAGGATCATGTTTGGTATGTATTATTATTAATAATTAATATACTAGGTTAACTAATTGCTAATAACAACAGAAGCAAAAAAATAACAAGAATCCAATCACAAAAACACAATAACACAAATATACCTAGGAAACCCCAGTATGGGGAAAACCTGCAAATGTTGGATCTTCTATTTAGCCTCAACAACAAACTTTCCTTACAAAATACAATACTGGTTTGCTACAGTGATGATACATATATAGCCCTATTGATTTACATCAATGTGCAAGAGAAAAAAACACTTTCCTTACATAACTCA
>VDFB02181103.1:0-22901 GCA_007258455.2 Sequoia sempervirens | reverse complement strand
GATATCTTGTTTGAAAAAGATCTTCAATATTTTTAAGTATATCAATTCAAAAACTTAACTTTTATATGAAATAGTAAATTTATAATTTTTTGATACTTAACTTTTAAAATTTTCTAGAAACTCTAACTTATATTAATTTAAAAACTTAATAAGATAATGAAACATAAAGAACATCATCACTAATTATCTAAATCTAAATCTTCTTTAAGTTAAAATTAACTTATATTAATTTAGAAACTTAATAAGATAATGAACCATAAAAACCATCATCAACAATTACATAAATCTAAATCATCCTTAAGTTAAAATTAAAAATAATCAGAGCTTCCATGATACAAGTGAAAAATTGATGGGGTCTAAACTATTTGAAAAACCAAAAGAAAACATCAAAAAATCTTTAAAAAAATCGAAATAAAACCTTCATAGATATTGAGATACTCAATACTAACTATTAATAATAACTACATATTTTTTCTTAAACATTTTTTCTTTTACATCTTGAAAAATAAATCACATTATTGAACATTTGAAAATGAAGACTCAAATCAATCTCTATAACTTTATTTTTACTAATTTTCCATTAATTACTATCATTGTAACTGTTTTTCAGTTACATAATGCCAGCTATTGCAAGCCACCGTTGCTTGCCAGCTATTTAAAAAACGGTTAAGGTTATTAATATATTTATGAAACTCTCGTAGCGCATATTCTAAACATATTCATTAATATATTTATTAATATATTAATATATTCTCTTTAAATACTAGCCGTTGCCTGTCAATTTTTTTTTAAAGTAAAAAATGTTAACAAAGATTTTCTTTTCATTGTAGATCACCTCTCGACAAAATTAGACTTGAAAAAGAGATCAAATGGTAAGTTTACAGAAACACATGAACATATTATTTAACTTGAAAAACAGATTTAGCTTATTAAGTTTTTGAAGATAAAATGACTTGTTTTCATCATATAGCATTTAAATTGAGATATGGGTAAGGTAGGAAGTTTTCACTTTAAGATTAATTGAGTTTAATTTATGGAGTGTTAGGGAAGATGAAATAGAAAATGTTAGGAAAGAAGAAAAGTATGATTGATTGGAAGGATGGTGAGGGGAACAAAATAATTTTTATATTATGGGATTTAGGTTTAATGTTAATTAGTAATAAATTGAATTAGATCTAGAATATAAGAGTTGAGATTGAAAACAAGAGTTGAGTATAGAATGACTGAGAGTGACAAATGAAATGTTAGAGAGGGTGAGTAATGTGTTTATTTGATTTTGATGTGATATTGATTTTGATATCATTGACTAACCATTATGATGAAAACACTATGACAAAGATATCAAGAGATTCATGATGTTGAGGACATGACCATGTCTTGTGGTTGGGTTTTAGACTAGGTTGCACCACATGACTTGGCTTGGCAAGTGCAACAAAGTTTATTGTCAATTGTCAATGTGACCTCATATGCTTGCTTGTGTCTTCTATACTTATCACTAAGAAAGGGCTATTTTGAAAAGTATAGTTAGGTTTGTTGTGGGATGGATAGAAAAATTGATTTCCTTGATAATAATAAAACCCCTTACGTCATACAAAACTAAAAAACATGACAAACAAAATACAATAATAAAGAAACTAAAACTAATTCAAAACTGAAAATAAAATTGAGATTGATAAAATTAAAATTTGAAACTTTGTATGCCATGTTAGTAACACTAAAATCTTCACATCTTCTATGAATAACATATTAAAATTTGTACCTCCTATAAGTACCACTATTTTTTTTGTCATTATCATGTTGGGCTTCACAAGTACTACAAGATAAAGCATTAAAATAAACCACATCCTCTAATTGAGAAACGCTTCACCTTTTTGGCCAAGTAATAACTAAGGAATATGAATATCTTTTATTGTAACTATTTATTCTCATAAATTAATTAAAATTATATATTCTCCTTGTCTCCTAGATTTTTAAGATGCATTATAATATATACATTGCTTGATGTATAATTTTAGTTCTTAATTCCCTTTTTAGAGTGCATCAAACACATTTAACAAGAATAATTTTGCATATCATAAGATGTCATGACTTGAAGGTATATTTGAGGGTTATCAAGATTGGAGTGATAAGGACACTACAAAGAATTCTCTCTCTCTCTCTCCCTCCCTCCCTCATGACAAATCAATTTTGGCTAACATAAATTCCCCATGAAGGGTCTAGTGAAGTGAGGAGTGCTAGGACCCCAATACTTGGGTATTAAATAGACAAAAAACCTTCAACATGTGAGCTATCTTCCATGATACAAAATCATCTCAAGGATTGAGCAATCTTGCATCATCCAAAAATATTTTGTTTTACATGTTTTATTTTTTAGGAGTTTCCCAATTTGTAGTTTCTCAACATGTTGAAAAGGATAGTTACCATTGCAAAAGAAATTATGACCCATTTTATATTCTTCTTTATCTCATGTCCAAGATAAAGTTTTCCCAAGGTGGTAGAAGTTATAGCTTTATAGTAGTCATTGAATATATTTGTAAGCTTAATTGGTCCCAAGGAATGTTTGTGGATAAAACTACATTAAGTTTTAAAGCCTAGATCTTACAACACAACATCCATTGTATGGGTCCTCTTTATTGATGCATTGTAAGTTGCTAAAAACCTTTGGCGGTTTCACACCAAATTTTGAATTTTGTGCAAACTTTCATTACTTGAATCAAATTTGGGGAGAACCTTTCATGAAGAATCAAGAATCACAAGCCTTGTGTCAATGATATCTTGTCCTTCAACAGATCCATACAAATAATATGACAATTTCTTAAAAAATATAGAGAGAACAAAGGGAAGATAGACCTAAATAGTAAGATTGCGGTTATTTGAGCATTGTAATTAAAATGTTTCTTTGTGGGCATATGTGGTTGTAACTAGAATATTTATTTCAAAATTTATAAGACCTATGGGTAAAGGCATGTAATGGTGGAATGCATATTTGGTATTGACATTTTATGGTGACTTGTCATATCGGAGCATTGATTTTTGGTGCCACTTAATTATCATTTTTCCTTATTTTTGTTGTGTAATCATTATAATTCTGACTATCTATGTTCAGGCTACATGATTAGAAAATCATTGAATAAATTATCTATGCATGACTACATCAATTAATATTAGAGGCTAGATACTATTAAGGTTTATAAAAGGGTTGGAAATTACTGCATAGTAAAGATATGTGCATTGGTTGAAGTATATATTTGTCATATTAATAGAAGGAGAGGTGGTGGCCAAATCAAAGATGACAAAATGATGAACTGGATAGACTAGTTTAGGAACCCTATAATGAAGAAAAATCCATTTTAGGAGAAGAAGAGTTGAGTTTCAAAGATAAATTTGCTAGGGCATTATTGAGAAAATTTTGTTATAAAGGGAGCCAAAGAGAAGGGGATGAAGGGATATATATATATATATAGAGAGATACATATAAAGAGAATAAAATTATTTATAATTGTTATTTACTTTGTATTGTGAGTTTAGTTTAGTTTAGTTTCAATTTCTCTTCATTTCAAGAATATGAAATTCTATACTGACATGAACCACATGAAGGTGGAATATTTTTTAATACCACTAACTTATTTTAATATAACTAGTAGTAATAAATAAATAAAAAAAGGAAAACTATACTAAAAAAACAAAAATTACAAATTTGATAATATACTTATTGTAGCATCGAAAATTGTCATCCTTGACAATTTCACACCATGTTTTTCTCCCCCTTAAATTATTGGACCCAATTGAGCACCTAATTTCCCAAATTACATGCATTATATGACCCATTTTTAACAATTATTGATAAGTTGCAAGCACAAAACAAATACATTTATCTGGAACTTTACCCTCGAAACCTTAATTTTTGGAAAATAGGGCAAGGACAAAGATGCCTTATGGCATTAACGTCCCCTTATTTTTCCTAGTTCCAAATTTGAATATGTCAGTGTTGGTATTTTATTATTTCCAATTTAAGTTACAAATGTCAGCTATCGAGATCAAATTCGTGGGAAATTGAATAAATACCTATAAATACCTAGTTATTACATCATTTCAAATCTATCTAGCATTAACAAGCATTATCTAGTAACAAGTGAACATTAAGAGCAATTCAAGAGCAGCCAAAAGTAGCATTTTTAGTGATTTATTACAACAATTCAAGATCCAAGCGTCATGTCAAATCTTATGTGAGTTCATGTATGTTTATGTTATCATTCTTTGTGAAGGCTAGCCCTTTTGTAGGTCTCTGAGAAATTAAAACAAATCAAGCAAGTAAGATCCAAGACCTTGAGGTGATGTGCATGACTTTAGTCCTTCAAGGAAGCCATTGAAGGGTGGTGAGATGCAACACTTTGTTGATTAATCATTCCTTCCTATCATTTATCTTTCCTATCATTGACATTTCCATTATGGAAGTGGAAACACTAACATGGGGTTTGACTAAGGCAAGCCCCTAAATGGCACAACCCTTCCTCTCTCTTTGAATGTGCAGGTTTCAAGTTTGAAGGAGATTGAAGGAATCTTGAAGATCCATTTTCCATTGTTGCATTCAAATGACAACTCATGAAAACTCACAAAATTATCCAACAATGATTTGACAAATTTGCAGGTGGAATTGAGAAACTCAGATTTGACATTAGAGGATAGCGAAAATAGATCTGGAATATCCCTACAAGGACATAGATGCCCTTGGGAGGCTCTTTCCTTTTATTCAGATTGTCTCTAAATTTATATGATAGGTGCACATAATTTTTCCCTTCTCAGATCTTCTTGCAAATCTTTATTATAGTTTCTCAATTGTCAAAATTTAACTTTTTCAATATTAGGTCACATAATCTAATTAGGTTAATCAAGGAAAATCAATTCTAATGAACATCCCTAAGGCCTATAAAGATGTAGATATAGGTTTTATTGGCTCACCTTCATGGTTGAAAGTCAATCTAATCACCTTGTTGATTTGCATCCTAATGAAACCCTAGAAAAAGAAACCTTAGTCCTAGTGTTTTATTGCTTTTATACCTCTAGGCCCCCCCTTTTTTTCCACATTTAACTTACAAGCTATAAAACATGTGTGTCATTGTATTACTTCAAAACAATGAACCATGCAGGTTTACTTTACTCTTTATGGTGTCAATTATTGCTTATGTTACCTATTTTTAGCTACAGCTCAAAAATAGGCAGCGCTGAATTGCATTTCTCATTGAAAGGTACAATATTTCTGCTAAAGTATTCATTCTATTCTAGAATCTGATTACTTGTGAATTTCCGGTGTTATTATGCAAATGTTTGTAATAGAAGAAATCATTACATTGCATAATAATGCTGCTTTATTCATATTGTAAAAAAAACAAAGTCCCACACAAGCCGTGGGAGTAACTTAATTTGATTTTCTTAATCAAATAATGAATACAAGGAAGAAATGTGCACAACACAACCGAAGATAATATAGGTATAAGGGAGAAGGTGATTCGTCATTGCCTGGAATGACGAATCGTTGTCACATTTGAAGTCTTCAGTTGTCGTGTCTCCAAGCTGGAACAGTTCCGAGCTCCGAATGCATCTGCAAGATTGTAAAAGGTGGTGTTAGAGCAATGAAGAATCAAATTCTTCCTCATGCCTACATTACCAATAGAAATGTAATATACATCCAATCAAGCATTCACCAGATGATTAAGTCATCGAAAAGGCAAATGTTCAAGGAGCACAAAGTTCAATGGAAGCTTTCAGCTTCAATTATTTTGCTAATTTGTTTGTTTAGTGTGTAGGAACAGGTATAATCAGATCATTTCAATCAACAAATATTGTTGTGAGTAGTGAGAAATGTGGCTCCCACAAGGGTTGAGCCCAACTCATAAACAATGACATAAACAGTATGCAAGGAAAAGTCACCACAGTGATCCATGCAACTTTTCAATATAGTGAATAAAACTGAAACAAACACCATATTGAATGCATAAGTTTCTTCATTAAATGGGACAGCATTTTAAAAGAAAGGAGAATGATCTCATTGATAAAAAACAGCGGTATATTGCTTTTCAAGAGGAATTCATGCATCAAAAGCAAGTATAAGACATGACTTTAAGTGTGACAGCCATGAATAGTGAAGTAATGAGCAAAGTACAAAGACAGTCCAGAACCAATGAATCAGTCACTTCAAATCAAAGCTGATAGGGACTGTCATTATTTATTAATATAGCATGAGGAAAATTGGGCAATATACAGTACAATTCTATTTAGTATTTTCATATAAAAATCCTATAGAAATCTTGGAGGATTCATCTTTTATGCCTATTTTGAGGGAACCCAAAGTTGCCAAATTTTAATATTAAAGAAGCCTCTGAGGATGCATATAAAGAGGCTTCTGTAGCAAAGGAAACATATATCTGTCTTTGCGAGAAAGGTTAATCAAAAAGACTTGGAAGATACTTTATAGTCTCCTTTCAAAGGCTGAGTGAAAGGTGGTCATACAGTTGTATTCATGTGTGCCTACAATCAGCAATGTATTCATTAATTTAAATGCAACATTTATGATCTTAACCCAAATATCATGATGTTTAAATATGGTGGCAGCAAGTTGAATAATCTCTATACAGGGGAAGTCAAATGAAGATTGAAGAAATAACACACGAATATCTTCAATTACAAAGGGGCTTAGAAGCCATGCATGAAGATGAATGAGGAAAATTATGAATCTTGTGTAGATACAGTCATACTCAATTGTTGACAGTAAGAGGATGTGCATACCTAACAATGACAGTAAGAGCAACATGAATACATTGCTTTGTATGTATACAGTTTTCCTTATTCCGATGTTCAAATGCACACCTGAAAATGATAAATACAGAGGTTCCTTTTTTCATTTCTGCGCAAGAAATCCTAGCTGAGACTTCAGTAAAAGTCGGATACCATAAAATCGTGGGTTTTCAAGAAACCTATCCTGTAGGTGTGCTATGAAGGGTAAATATTCGAACATCTGGAGTAGATAAAGATATGCTCGTACATTTTTGTTCATATTGAATCCAAATTGAGCACATTTCTGCACAAGAAAAGAAGCAATGCGAGGTTCAGTGAATGGAGGGCATACCTCAAGTTTTCTGCCGTTTTTTCTCTAATAAAAGAAATGCCTCCCAAAGTTACAGCCAACACCAACCATGGCGGCCTCCAAGCAGAAGGAGAAGTCAACAAAGAAGAAACAAAATTTAAATCAGAACATTACTTACAGCCGTGGCTATGGGAGCCCAATAATGCCTTCAAAATGAAGAAACTTTGAAAAATTCCCAAATTTTTGTTTGAGAGGAGCTTACCTTGGATTTTTCTATAAGAATTTTCAGAAAAATCAACTAGAAATAATGAGAAATGTTGAAGAATCAGCTATTCAAGCTCTACCCAGCAACACGGCGGCACCCATTTTTGCTGTCTCATGATAAAAAGAGTAAAATGAATGCTTGGCCATGAGTCTTTTAGGGTTTTGTTTACCCTAATATGGCCGACCTTTCACTTAAGGCTTTTTGCCTTAATTTTTAAGCTTTGCATTATTTTAAAATTTGTGCATTAGGTGTTCATTATACCTTTTAATATTTTCATGCAAGCTTTGAAAATTGTAAAAAAACTCTTTGTTTTCCGCTCTTTCTATCGTTTTGCATGTTTGAAGTGAAGATTATATTGTAAATAATATTAAAGCAATGAATTATAAATTGCTTTAATATTTATCATATAGATGCGAAAAATGGAGACAAAAACATCATATATATTAAAGTAATTCTTTATTGATTACTTTAATATTATTTAAATTGCTCACCTTCACTTAAAAGCATGCAGGGGATCAAAGACAAAAAGTGGAATTGGAGTTCTAATTTGGAGTTAACTAGTCATGCAAACTGTAGCGAATGGTGGATATTTTTGAGACATAGCTTCAATTCTACATCAATTCACGAGGTATTTTGGTCAGGTGCATGGAGAGGTGGAGTTTTCTAGGCACATAGTGCAGTTTGCTTCAATTTTGAGCTATTTTTATTAGGGTTTTTTCTTCTTCTCGGATTTCACATTGGAGATGCAGTTTTTCACTTCAATTCTCATTCAGTTCCATTTTTGGCTACTTTGTGCATGCCTATTTTGTATATATTGGAAAAAATTAGTCTTTTTCCTCTAGTTCTTATTTTTCATCTCTAGTTCTTATTTTTCGTCTCTTCTGGCATACCTTTTGCAAAGAGAAAGATTTGTAACTCAGCTTTTTACATTAATACAATTTTAGAGCTTTACAGGTTACATAAGTTATCATTTCTGTAGAGTTTTTCCTTCATGATATTAATTGAAATAAAGTTCACCTTTCCAATTTCAGGTGTTTTGTATTGTTTAAATTATTGATGCAATTTTGATGAGTTTCATTTTCGAAACCTTCAAATTTCTGTCTTGTTTATGCATGCATATATACAGTTGCAGTTCATCATAGGTCGTTCATTGTGCTCAAAAGTTGTTTTTCTTTTTCCTCTAATTTGTGAAAACTCAGTTTTCCTTAATAGGGAAAGAATACATACAGCCTTTTAATGAATTACTAATGTGTTCAAAGTGCTCAAATTGGACTGTGTTAACAAGTTTTCTTGAGGGTACAAGTTGTGAATCATTCTGCAAGTTTACCATCATTTAGGTGCATCACCGAAGTTTAATTTTAGTTCATGCATTTAGTTCAATCCTTCTTACCCTTTTTTCAAAACAAATCATTCAAGTACCTAATTGATCATCATATAGGAACCAACCTAGAATCTGGAGGTCTATCTTCACCATAGGAATACCCATAGCCTAAAGATAGTTCCCATGTTTCAACAGATTGCTGAATTTAGCCATTCAAGCATTCGGGTGCAATTTGTTTGACAAAACTTCATGGTTAGAATTATAAAATTTCCAAATATTTTTATTGTGCAATCTACCCCATACTTGATCAACTGAATATTTGATGCAAGAAAAAGGTTGGGATAATAAGAAATCCTATCTATTAAAGTCCTTGAACAATCACATATCATATTTCTTCATTACATATCTTGTAATCCATGTTCCAATTTTAATAGCCACATATCCCATAGGATATTCAATATTTTCTCCATCTATGATAGGGGGTTATCAATTTTTTTTTGGTCTCAACATGGTGACACAAGTAATACTCCATTCTTAATTATTTTCATCTACAATAACTACATAAAATTAGTTTGAATTAAATTATACAAAACTATTTATCTGAATAAATGATAAAAAATACCACTTAAATATCCAAAATATTAATTTTAACTAAATAATGCATCCATAATACCTGGTTCCACTATATGTAATATAGAATCAAAATTAGCTAATGGTACCATCTTCATAAGTTGTAGTGATCGTGGAGGCTAATACATCTCAATTGGACTTAATGTTGAAACAAAGTGTAACCTATATAATGATACAAAGAAATCCAATAGAAAATGATAGATCATAAATGAAAATAGAAATTGAAACAATAAAGTAGATGAAAACTATAACACAAAGATTCATGTAGAGAAAACATTTTGGGTAAAACTCCACACCTAAAGATACATGAGACTATATTAATGATAAAATAAATTATAATACATCAAATTATCTTTTTTTACTCTAATAACATAAGAAATAGTTGAATAAATTACAAACTAACCTGATAATACTACCATCTCAAGGCAACAATATATAAGAGATGAATACAAGATACTATAAGTGGTAGTTCAAAACAAGTAGCCAATATGACACATTAAAAAACATGTGTCCAAATCTTCATGGGATGTCTCTCTCTCTCTCTCTCTTCATCAAAATACTCTAAATATTAACTCATCTTCACACCTTACATCCACTTTTGTGTCATTAATTTCATGTTCTATTATAATGTTCAAATTGACTAAAATCCCAATCTTAGGAACTCCATGGGAAGTTTGATCAAATATTCATAAGATCCAATAATATAATCTTGATTTTCTTATGCCCTCTTACACACCTTGATATTTAAACAATTTTCAATCTCCCTAAAATTAACTCTTGACTTAAATTTTGCTAACAATTACCCTCTCCATGTTCCTTGGATACATAACAATTATTTACCAACAATGTTAAATAAAACCATTATATAATATATCTATGATTTGTGAAGTGAATAGAAACTAATCCAAACATTCTCCCACTTGAAATTTACATTGCGATGACATAGTTAGGAGATATAATCAATCATTCTCTTAAAGATTAGAGACCTATGGCCTCTCTACACCAACTGAACTTCTCTATTCTCATTGGCTTATTAAGAGAATCTACAACATTCTCCAAAGTTTCCATTTTTTGTAGCATAATTCTAACAACCTCAATCATTTTCCTTGAATAAAGTGATATTGAAAATAAATGTGCTTCATGTAGACATGATACATTGGATTGTTATATAAATAAATGGTACTCTAACTATAACATACAATTCTCATATTTTTACACTAAAAGATAATACTTTCAAGCATAATCTTTCTAACTATACTACCTCTTTACAAGAACATGTTGTAGCCATGTAACATTCTTTTATGGCAGGAAATGTGATGTAGGTTGTTGTTTTCTCATCCAAATAACTACTCCCAAACAACGTAAAGACATAACCATTGGTGGACCTCTTGCAATCTAAATCACTAACCCAACATGAATAAAAAATCTCTATCAATCAACCATCCTAACCACATCATTAGTCTCATCATAAAAATTTAATGGTAAAAAGTTCCTCATAAATATCTAAAAACCATTTTAACATAAATACAATGTTCTTTACTAGGGTTCGACATAAACCTACTCAAAACTCCCACTACTTGAGCAATATTAAGTGTTGCACATACCATGGCATACATAAGGCTTCCCCCAACACTAGCATACAAGAATTTATGCATCTCTTTAGGACCATAATATTTTTTAGGAAATCACTCCAAATATATCCGAATACCAGTTGGAGAGGGAATACTAATCTGTTTGTAATTTTGCATGGAAAAATACAAGAAAATAGTGTGAATATACTTCTTATAATTTGACCATAAATTTCTATTAACTCAATCCATACCCATAATTTATTAATGTAGCACCTAAATATTTTATATTAAAATTATGAGATGATTGACCTTTAAGTTCTCTAATAGTTTAGTTATCATTTCCAATATATAGCATATCATCAACACACAAGATACTGCTTTATAATCAATTATTAACCAATTTAAAATACACATAGTGATCAACTTCATTTCTAATCAATTTATGATCTAATGAAAAAGTATCAAATTTATAATACCACATTCTTGGCGACTTCTTCAAATTGTACAAAGATTTTTGTAACTTGCAAATTACTCTTATCCCTTCCCCACAAAATTACCAAGTTGCTTCATAAATATTTTCTCATCAAGGTCCCCATTTAGAAAATTTGTTTTTACATTCATTTTCTCTACCTCTAAATAGAAAACACTAGTAATAGATAAAATTAATCTAATAGAGGTTAGTTCATCCAAAAGAGAATAAATCTCACTAAAATCCACTCCTTTAATTGTTACTAATAAGGCCTTGTACAACTTCAACCTACTATTTACTTTGAATTTATTTTTAAATACCCATATACATCCAATGGATTTCCTCCCCACATGTAGCTCAACCTTATCACATGTTTCATATTTATCTATGTCATTTATTTAATATTTTATGGCCTCTAATTAAGACTCATGCTTATCTAAAGACAAAGTCTCCTTCATAGAACTAGGTTCATTGTCAATACATATAAATAGATACACAACTATAATAAGAAGGTATATACCTTTCAACTAGATTATACTGTCTCATGGACCTTCTGGAGTGAGTAAGAAGATACTCATGCTATTCCTTATCAAAACACAAATACAAACCTTGTACTTATGTATTCTATCCATCTTGTTGTTTTGTTTATGCATCTTCTTGTTTATTATCCTTAATATCATACTGCACTATTCTTTTAGGCTTTACATGAGATTGTTAATAATATTAAAATTCAACAATACTTTCTATAAAAAAAGCATCTTTAGAATATAACATTCAATACTAGAGGACCCCAAAGATTATAACCCTTAATATTCTTTCCATTAGCCATGAAAACCTACTTGTTGGCCGTGAAATCAAGCTTAAACCACTTTTCCTTAAGAACATGAATATATGCCCCACTACTAAAAAATATAAAATATGAAATTGATCATCTGTTACTTATCCAAAGCTCATAGGGTGTTTTGTCAAATAGTGCAAAAGTGGGAGACTTGCTATACAAGTAACAAGCAATATTAGAACTTTATCTTAGAAATGGTATTCAATCTTTGCATTGCATTGTTTAGCATGTTTCTAGATCTATGCATCAAATTCTTGTTCATCCTCTTTTCCATTTAATTTTATTACAAAGTATATAAAGTTGATTTTTACTTGACAATCCCTGCATACCTACAATAATCATCAAAATATCTAAAGAAAAACTCATCACCACTATTTGTTCTTGGAATTTTTACTTTCCTATCTATATGTTTCTTAACAAGTATTTTAAAATCTTAAAAAATAAAAAAATATAACAAACTTATGCTTAAAAAACTAAATCCTTGTATAGTTCTAGAGAAATTATTAATAAATAAAATATTTTAGTAATATTTTATAGTCAATGACACATAAACATGACAAAATAGATCATTGTCAATAACCTCTAAAATTTATTTAGCTCTAGTGCTACTAGATTTAAATGAACATAATGCTCACAAAATTCACTCACAAAATTCAAATTCAATATAGTAATTGGATAAACCATTAGACATATTTTTATCAATAATGGTTTTGAGACCCTTTTCACCAATTTGATCCACCATATGGTACCAAAATTCATAAGCTATAGAGTTATTGATTACATTCATATGTTCAAAATAAGTAGATGCTTCCATCCTAAATAAGGTGTCACACCAAGTTCCCCTTGACAACACTAAAGTTTCACTACTCAACCTACAACCACTCTTCTCAAAAGTAACATGTACTAGTAGGAAAGGTGAAATTAACCTTACATTCCTATGTTGTTCAGGTGTCTCCACGCTCCTTGGAAAGTGTTCTAGGGGACACGAGAGGAAAGCCATTTAATATGTATTTTCTATGACAAATTGTAATTGCATTTCAAATAGGTGAATATGTGTTGGTGGGTGTTACACATCATAATAGATAAGTATCTCTTTTAGGCATCTAGCTTTGGAAGATGAAAAGTCATGCCTTTGATGCCCAAGTGTGGGAGGTGATTGGTTGTCCATATATGTTCTAGTTAAAGAGCACCAAGGAGTTAGATTTATTATTGGCTATGGGCTAGGTGCCCATGTGAGAAGCCATTTCAAGGAAATTAATATTTTATTATGTCTATTAGTTGCCCATTATCCTAGGTGTAGGTTTTTACAAGTGGTATTTGCCTCTTGTTTCGGTTTACCATTGTGGTTTTTCCTCCCACAAGTTTCTATAAGTTGGAGCCATGAGATGGTAGTTTCATGCTAAGTTTTTGTAGGTAATAGGGTGCTACCAGGTTGATTAGAGAATAGTAGTGAAGTCTTATTGGTGTATCTCTTTATTGAAGATTAATAATATAATTTCCCTCTTTCTCATGTCATTTTTTTCCCCAAAAGGGTTTCTCCGTGTAAATATGGTGTCTATTATGATTTTTTAATTTTTACATTAATGTTGAATGTGCAATGACATAATATCACTTTGGTAATATAATTTTTATATTTGTATACACATATTAAGTTATTATTCCAACTTATCTTCACCTTATTTTTAACATGTACTACTGAATTATCCATTTATTTATACAAAAATCAAATTCCTAGCTAGACTAGGGTTTTGCAATACAATTATGAGAATTTTAATCCTTTTATCATTAAATAATTTTACCACTCCTTAACCCATGGTATTTCATTTTGTTGCTATTCCTAAAGAAAAAATCCCCCACCATCATAAGTTAAATATGTTGTAAACCTTTGCTAGTGAAGATTCATGAGTTGGGATACACTTGGATCTATCAACCAACATGAAATGAATGGAGAAGGGATCCTATTTGGTTTGTGACCTTAGGGTTTGACACCTTTCCCAAATGTTCATTTCATTATGAATGGGATGTGGTGTGAATATGGAGGGAGATGGATGCAATGGAAGTTTCATGGATTTGGAAAAGATATGAGATTGACTTACAAATTGAAAGGTGATTCAACCTGCCCTTGACCAAATCTAGAAATGAGCTAATTATGAAATACAAAAATATAATTGTCCTAATGTTGCAAATAATCACTTTTATGCAGAAACAACAGATTTGAAATACCATAAAGGAAATCAGACACTAGAAACAGAAAGGGGAGGACACTGTGCACCTATGGTATAAAATTCAATATAATTTGTCAGGACATTTCCTTCGATGGCTCCAATATCCTACAATGTATTTTTTGGATCTATTTTCATAGTCCTCTAATGTCAGATCTGTACTTCCATTTCTTGCTTGTAAACTATCTAGATCACTTCTAAATATTTTTTAAATTGAGTTTCTGTGAGTTGTCAAGGATTAGGATTTCAAATGCAACAATGGACCAAGTGTCCTCAAACTTCCTTTGATCCTTTTCAACCTGTAACCTACACATTCAAAAAGAGGGGAAAATGTTGTGCCATATAGAGGCTTACCTTAGTCAAACCCTGTGTGAGTGTTTCCACTTCCACAATGGCAATGCCAATGATAAACCAATAATGGAAAGGAATAAAATGATGAATGAACCAAATTTTACAACTCACCACCCTTCAATGGCTTCCTTGAAGGACTGAAGCCACACACATCACTTCAAGGATCTTGGATCTTGCTTGATAGATTACTTGAATGCTTGGAGACCTACAACAATGTTAGTCTTCGCAAAGCAACATGAACACACATAAAATTTACACATGATGTTGGATCTTGAATTACTGTAATAATTTTAGATAAAAATGTTGCTCTTGAGTGCTCAATAATGCTCTTGATAATAGTATTTTCTCTTGAATTTCTAGATAGAGTGTGCTAGAGCATTAGATTTGAAATGATGCAATAACTAGCTATTTATAGGCATTTATTCAATTTCCTAAAAATTAAATTCTGACACAATTTTAAATATTTAAATTTCAAGTAATAAAGTGTCACAATCGATATTTTTGAGTTTGGAGCCAAAATAGGCTTACATAGGTGCCCTAGGTGCTAGTGTCCCAACCCTATTTTTAAGTTTAAAATTCAGAGATAATGTATTAAATGAGAGGATTTGTTTTATTCTTGCAAATTATCAAAAATATTTAAAAATTAAATATGGAATGCATAATTTAGTGGTGCAGGAGCACCTAGTTTACTAGTTGCCTCCCATAGGCAAATTTTTGTCTAAATTGAATGTCCATTTGTAAATTCATGTAAAGGTCATATAAAGACCTACTTCATTGTATTTAAGGTCCTAAGTTGGTCACTAGGGGGTTGGTGAAGTTAAATTTGTAAAAAACCTTTGTTGTTGAGTTGTCAAAATGCAAAATATACAAGAATGTAAAAGTGTACAAAAAGACAAAGTACAAGGAAGTGAAGAGCCACCTCGTTGGAAAAGGTAGTTAACTAGTTGAAGTTGAAGGGGCAGTTGTTTCTGATGATTCAAACATCTTTATAAAGCCTTGGTAAGGCGAGCAAGTGACAGAAGTTGTAATCTTGAACAAATTTTTTGAATAAACACACTGTTCTCTGCAATAGCAGAGTTCCCTTTGAGTTTTTCAAGTTTATTTTGATCTACACAGTAGACTTTAGGCTTTAATTACATTCTACTTTCTCAGTCTTGGGTGTTAGACCCTATTTGATAATCATTTGAAGGCATTTAATAAAGTTTGGAGTGTTTGAGAACACAATCTCAAGAAACTGTGTGAAACCCTCAACTAAGGGTTTGAGAGTCATTTAGGAAGTCCAGAGCCCCATCCCACCGATATAAGCCTACTAGAATGATGGGATGGGATAAGTAAAGTGTTTTTATGTAAATCTATTGTGTGAATGTGTGTGCAGAGGCAGGGAAGGCGAGATCATGGAGTTATTGTTGCTTGCTCACTCAGATTTTCTGAGTTTTACCATGGGAATAGGTGGCTACAAAGTGAAATATGTTGAGAAAGCTTTGAAAATGGATGAGAGACCGTTTGTTTGCATTGGGCAGACATAAACAGATGTGTTTGAAGTGATTCTAAGGTGGCAGAAGGTTTGGAGTCAACAAAGCCAATAAACCCTCATTGTAGGGCTTGTATTGTGCTTGTAATAAGGGTTTGTCTGTTGTAACCTCTAGAAAGGCTTAAGGAGATAAAAACTTGTGGATTCTTATGTTTTTGCACTTGTCTTAAGACTGTTTCTGGTTATTGAGTGAATTGGAGTTGATTTGTTGTTGGTTGTTTCACAAAAGTGGCCTAATTGTGTGCACTTCCAGCAGTACAGTCCTAATTTTGAACATTCCTTTCAAAAGCAAGTGCTATGGATTTTAAGGTATGTTGAAATAGGTCAAAATGGGTCCCAAGATATGCTTTTGGTCTGTGGTGATTCAAAGAGGTTTTAGTGAAGTACCCGTTTTTGTTGACTTGGTGTGCTACAAGGGTTTTGGTTTGTATTGGTTAAAAGGTGTAACTCAGTGAATGCAGAGATTTTAGTGATTTATTTTGTGTTGAAACAATCTAAAAGGTGTTGATAAATGTGGCCAAGCATTTGGAAGAGGTTTAGATGTTAACCTAAAAGTTTTGATGGTTTGAGCTTCTTGAACCCTAAGTGAAAGAAAGGTGTTTGACTACTACAGAATGCAAATCTGGAAAAACAGAGATATAAATGCTTGATTTTGTGTTGTGACTGTCTAAGGAATGATCTTAAGGGTGTAATGGGAATTGGTAACTGTTTTGTAGTATGAATGAATGAATTGATGTTATTTTGCTTTGTAAACACAAGTTGGGACAAAGAGGAATATATTGCAAATTGAGTATTGGTTTGGTACAGAGATTTTTCAACAGGGTTTTGCTTTGGTTCTGCTCATTTGATGATGGACCTGATAAAGGTTAACTGACAGGTTGATGATTGTTGTAACATAAAGTGAAACACAAATGATCTTGATGGACTAGGGATGTCTTGTGTCTTGAGTTTCTTGAAGAAAGGTTTGGGGTAAGTAGGGTGAGTTGCCTGATTGGAGGAAAACAGAGTTCCTGAAAGTATTTTGTTTTAGAGCAGTTAAAAGAGTGTTGGTAGAGATGTTTTAAGTCTGATACAAAGGTGGAATGCTGGTGGAAGTGTTTTGTCTTGTTGGTACTACGTGATTTTCAAATGAAAGAGTGTGATTTTGGTATAAAGATAAAGCAATTTTAGTTACTTGTTCAATTTGATCTTCTCCTGATTCAATTGGGTCAGATGTACCCTGTGTTTGTGTGATTTGGAAATCTGATATTGCATCATTTAGGAATTTTAATGCCTAATGAACTAATACCTGTGGGAGCAAAATGATAAGTGTGAAATTGTCATGCATGACAATTTCATAATGCTACATTTAGCTCAATTTTAGTGAGAGTATGAACTTACTATCAGATTCACACTAAAGTAGAGAAATATATGTCAAGAGGGATCCAATTGTACAAATGTTGTAGCGATAGGATGACTAAGGATCAAGGAGGTGGTCAAGCCCCTAGGATCCAAGATACCATGGAAATCCAACATAAGGACAAAGGGAGACATAATATATGTAATGTATATTTAGCAAGACAAGATAAACAAACATACAATTTCAAAGTAAAATGCAAAGAGAGGAAAAGGGATATGGATAACAAGTTTTATTATGCTAGAAGATAAAAAGTGTTCATGACCCACAAAATATAAAAATAGATATTTGCTGTGTGAATCAAAACACGAAAACACATAGACTAGTGGGAAGTTCTACATTCACCAGTGAGCCCCCAAAATATTGTGGTGGTAGAAAAATTAGAAACACGACTAGGTCTACAAGGTGTGCCCATAACTATATCAAGAGTTATACTCCCAGATAACCTTGATAAAGTACTACAAAATGATCAAAATGTTATGCCAATGCTACACTAAGTTCAAACCCTATGAACAGAGTGAAGCCAAGAAAATGTCAAATGTTAATATCAACTTGCCACTAAGTTTAGCCCCTATGAACAAAGTGAAGCAAAATAATGCCAATGTATGCCCCCCTTAAAATTCCAACATACTTGCTATGTTGGTATTTTAAGAAGAAAGAGGGGAAGAGGGGATCCTTGAAAAGAATGCACGCCTCCCAAAACTAGCTATTCTTGCCTCCCAAGCGTAGAGACAAGGACAAACACACCAAGGACTATCATGTTTCTGCCATGAAAAATATGGTTGCACTTAAGATTGTACCACTATGAATGACAATGAGAAAAAGAAGAAGCTAAAAATGCCACATAGTGATGAGGAACATGATAGGATAAAAATCATTACTGATTAGAGGAATTAGGTGCATCAACATAAGGAATAGCACTACAATCCTTAAGATGTTATATTTTATTACTCAAGGCTTGACATTCATTGTATAATGACCATGCACTCGATGGTATACACAAAATGAGCTTTTGTTGTAGAATTTCTTTCATGTTCTTGGAGGAAGAGTAATCGGGTGGGATTTGAGAAGCCTTGACAAGATATTCTCTTGGTCAATAGTAGGGAAAATTTCCTTCTCTTCTGAAGAAAATATTTCTTTCTTATCACAAGATGTCATTCATATAGTATATGATAAAGCATTAGATGAAGATGAAGATGAAAATTGAAACGTAGACCCTGCTTGGAAAATTATGGTATAGACTTCACTCAATCCATATCATTTCATTTAATGTTTTCATTGCATCCATGTTTAAAAGGAATTTTGTATCCAAGATCATAACATGCTTCCAAATCAGATGACGATATTTTATCTACATGCTTCTGAGAAAGATTGGCTTCTTCATGAGCACACAAATCATTTTTAAGTTTTTAAAAGTTAAGCATCTTCCTTTCATGAGGGATGGGAGTTGAATAACCCCCATCACCACCATGGAGTGATGTTGTGGATGTAGAACCAATTTGAGCCAATGAAACACAATATCTTTTTGGTTTAGATTGTGAGATTTTGTACTCTCCCATAAAGGAGGGTGTAAAATCTAATAAACCCCATTCATCCCCAAAATAGGTGTTTGAAGATGAATCTTTTGTATTGGACTATTTGGACTTTGAGGGCGAGATTTGAGACTCCCCTTTGAAACAAGGTGTAAAATATAATGGCCCCCACTCATCATCTAAGACTTTTGTTGTAGGTGAATGACAATTAGGATTACCATCAACTTGTATAGGTTCTACCTTTGAAGTTGAAATCAAAGTATTAATAGAGTTGGAAGTGTTATGATCATGTTGAACTTGTGAATTATAACTTTGTTCATATGCTTCAACCATGCATATCTTGTTAAATTACATTCATACTTCATCTCACAGTGAAGAGTATATGGGACTCCCTCCATGCAATGAATCCATGATCTACCTAGGAGAAGGTTGTAGGAAAGAGGTCTTGTCATGATATGGGAAAGAGTAAGCAAAACCACGGGTCCAACCTCAATGGGTAATGTGATCATTCCTAATGGTTGCTTATTAATATTGTCAAAGCCACAAATATTAACATCATTGGGTTGTATAAGCTTCGTGTCCACACCAATTTTATCTAGAAGGTCAATGCTACAAATATTAAGACCTGCTCCATTGTCTATGATAGTATGCCTAACTATAGTTTCATTAATGGCTACCTTTATTATTAAGGCCTCATATTTGTTTTGGGTCTCAAGCGAGGTTAATTCATGTTGAGGGAATGTAATATCCAACTTTGTCACTTGCATACAATCAAATGAGGTGGCTACATCATTCAGTCTAATAGAAGATGGGAAATCAACCTTCTGCAAAATCTCTTGGAGCACCCTATTGTATGTAGGTGATATTTGAATCAAATCCCAAAGGGAGATGTTTTTTGGAGTATGATGAAGTTGCTGAACAAGATCATATTATTTATCACTATGTTGAAGAATGTTATATGTGTGAGAAACTATGTGATAACTTTGTTGTTGCAACACATGCTTATTACTGAGTTGCCTTGCAAAGTTTAAGATAACACCTAGAGGTTTACAAGATCCTATAATGGGAGGTGACTCAGGAGGCCCACTAATTAAAGGAGATCCAATTGTTACTTGTGCATTCATAACCTCAATCGAGTTATTTGCTTGTTGATGAATTTCTATTGATGGGGGATCTAATTCCAACTTAGCATCTTCAGATCTATGTCATCCATCTTACTATTTGTTGAAAGAAATGTATCAATGATTTCATCCTCTTACGCCACAATATCTTCCCAAGTAAGAGAAATATTGGGAGATAAACAAACAATATTCTTGTGAAACTCAACGATAGGATCCTCTAACACCACAATACCTTCCTCACAAGTGGGTGAGGTATTGAGAGAAGAACAACTATGATTTTCCATGATTGCATCCTCTTGCACCAAAGTGTTCTCACAAGGAGGGAGGATTTTGGAGGTGAATGAAGATTTGGAAAAGTGATATTAAGAAATGTTCCAATGATTTCATTTTCTTATGTTAAGATACTCTCACACTTGTATGAGGGAGATTATTAGAATAACTACTATGATCATCATGAGTATCAATGATAGAATTTGTTGGAATGTTAGAAGCCTTATTGGATGATCTAGGTGAGATGAAGTCCTCAAGGGAATCATCTAACATGTCAAAGTTATCACAACTAAAGGGCTTGGTAAATATAGAATGTACTTGTGGAAAGAGATCTAATTGATTAGATTACTCCAAGTTTAATCATTAAATTTCAATTGCACACTATGTCTATGGTTTTTAATGCAACCTAGGTCTGAATTTTTTTTTACAAACTTGTTATAGACACAATTCTAGAAATCATACCCTAGATTTGCAATTTGACAATAGGTGTGATTCTTCACGTAAAATTTCAAGCAAATTTAGCAAGACAAAGGTGCCTAGGGCGCCTATGTCCTAGTTAGGATTTTTTCTAAAATTTTAGTTTCAAAGGTAGAGGTTACAGGAAATGACTGTGTAATAGTGTGCAAACCTTGGATTTGAATTGAATTTATTATTGATTTATGAGTTTCCAAATGTTGCAATGTGATGTAACAATCTAAGGTTTTCAAAATTTACAAAAATGAAAAGCAATTTATCCCAATTATGCAATGTTTTAGAAAAAACATGCAATGCACCTACATATTTGATAATTTCTAGCAGTAAAATGCAACAATTTTTTAAAAATTTGTAACGAGCCAAGAAAAGTAACACTGTCTTTTCAAATGTAACACTACTTTTTGCAATTGAAAAACCCAAATAAAAAATTAGACAACAAAAACAGGCTGAGAGCACAAAAACAAAAATGTGAGCCCAAATTTGAACCAAAAATATTAGGACAAATGCACCTAGGGCATTTATGTCCAAGATAGGGCTTTGGAAAATTCAAAGTTTGATTGCCTCTATTATTGTTTAAGGTTCTTAGATCTATGTGCAAACAAATCTGAAAATAAATATTTTTCCATATTTTTCTTAATTTATGATTGTGAACTTGAAAAAGCAAATATGCAACAATATTAAAAATTCTTGCACAATAAATGACAATTGTAAATGCAATTTCTAGATCTAAATGCATTAAATAACTAATTCTAATATGCTAAATCTGAAAATGATGATGTGAATATAGTTTTTGAAATAAAATAATGCATTTTTTCACTTTTTAACTATATGCAAGACACCTAAATGCATGCAAATGACACTTTTTATTTTGTTTTCATATTTTGAATGACCTAATGCAAATTTATGAATGAAATTTGAATGTAGATATGAGCTAACATGAATAAAATAAACCCTATTTCTACCTATGATGCAATATGAATGTAATATTTTTATATTTTTATGCTTTTTATAAAGCAACAATGGATGCCTAAATGGAAAATGCAAAACAATGCAATACTAACGTAGATCTAGGATAAACTATTACAAATTTTAGAAGGTTTATGATGTAAGAATGTTGGGTTCACCAAAATGAAATGTAGAAAAGTGGATACCTTAGGTTTAGTATCCAAAACCTAAGGTATGTTCCATCATTTTCTATGATTTCATTAGGATGTATATCCACAAGGAAATTAGATTGAATTTCAACCAAAGAAGGTGAGTCAACCAAACCTAGATATGATCCTTGTCGAGGGATGCAAATGGATTGGAATTGAATTGCACCAAGTAACCTAATTGAACTATAAGCCCTAGACTAAAAATGCAAGATTTTGAAATCTGGAAAATAGTAACAAAAATTCTGACACTAGATCTAGACTAAGGAGGACATAGGCACTTGTGATATAAATTTCATTTGATTTTCTGAGGTGTTTCCTCTTGGGGTGCCAATGTCCTACTAGGGATTTTTCGGATTTGTTTTCACAATCCTTTGATGTTGGATCTATACTTTTGTTTCACACTTACAAACTATCCAGATCACTTCTAAATATTTCTAAAATTGAGTTTTTGCATTGTCAAGGATTAGGATTTGAAATGCAACAATGAACCAAGTGTCCTGAAACTTCCATTGATCCTCTTTCAACCTATAACATACATTCACAAAGAGGGAAAATGTTGCCCATATAGGTTTGCTCAATAAACCTTATGTAAGTGTTGCACCTGCTGTGTGTGACCAATGTCCCATAAGCCAAGCATGAGATCCTTGGTCCACCGATACTTGTATAGGGTGAAGA
>VDFB02181102.1:0-10316 GCA_007258455.2 Sequoia sempervirens | reverse complement strand
TTTATTTAGTCTCTTTAGATTTAAATTAGATTTAAGATTAATTTTTAATTTAATTTTAATTTAGTTTTTAATTTAGTTTTTAGATTAATTTAGTTGTTAATTTAGTTTTTCATTTAGTCTTTTTAGATTAAATTAGATTTAAGATTAATTTGTGATTTAATTTTAATTTAGTTCTTAGATTAATTTAGTTTTTAGATTAATCTAGTTTTTTAGAATAATTTTAATATAGTTTTTAGATTAATTCTAATTTAGTTTTAGATCAATTTAATTTTAGATTTACGTTTTTTTTAGTTTTAAGATTTAATTTTAACATTTAGTTTTAATTAGTTTAGATTTTGATTAATTAAATTAAATGATGTTTTCTATTTTAGTTTCGTTTGAATTTTGGGTCTAATTTTAGTTTGTTTTTCTTGCAGGTTCGTTTGACAAAGAATTGAAAATCAAAACATACGCTTGTCAAAGAAAGGAAGCATGAAACTACTAATGAGATTTTGATGCAGGACGTTCGTCAAAGACATGATTTTGAAACCAATTGTCTTTTAGATTATAAAACACTTCAATTGGTGCATTAAAAAATGAACAATTGTCTTCTTCCACATAGGCTTAACTAGGGGGTCAATGAACATGTGCTTGATTCTATTTGACTATGCTTGAAGGTGGTAGGGTGATTATGCTCTCACCTTAGGAAAATCAGTGATCAAAAACCAGCACCCACCTTGTTTTTGTCACCTCACCAACTTCTAATAAAGTATTCTCTCCCCTGGGTAACTTTCGGAGCAATCCTGTGGGTAGAAACCAAGCATACTTTGTAAATGGGCCTGCCTTAAGGGAAAAAGTACTCACCTTAAGGGATGACTCGACCAGTAACAGGCTAAAGCCAAGCCACTTCCAGCCAAGATATAAAATGGGTGCTTGAGGAAAGTTCGGCACCACAAGATGTGTCACATGAACCAGGAGTATAGTACTTCATAAACCCCATTGGAGTATAAACCTTCTTTCTCAGTCGGAGTGCCACCTAATTGGTGATTAATCTCACCCCATGTGTGGCCACTCGAACAGATGCCCTAACTAAACACCTATTGTTTTAGAAGCCAACCATTTTCAGCCATTGCTTGGTATAGTGCAGGGTACAGTATCATGCCCGAAGATACTCACTACTAACTCCCTTGAGTAGAGATAGCAGTTCTTCGGAAGTGATGACCCAAGAATCTAAAGTTGGTGTGCTTGAATGACGTTAATGAGCCGTGGAGGGGAGCCAATGCCACCAAACTTCTAAGCTATCCGCTCTCCAGAAGGAAAGGTGTTTAGCACCAATCTGGGGTATATCGGTGGGCTATATCAAGTATACAAACCCTTGTCCTATTAGGATTGTGCTTATCTCATGTGCATTTGCATACACCAAAACATCATGCTTGTCAAGTGTTTTCTGGATTTTCAAACAACATTCACCACATTCACAAATCTGAACACAAACAATTGACCTCAAACAAACATCACACCTAGAAACTTGCAACATCTCAAGCTTTGCAAACCTCAAAAGGTCCAACAACACAAACATCTCACGTGAACCTATCACTTATATTTCTTGGGGTCATCATCCTTCAATTTTGATCTTTCAATCCTTGCATTCCACCTAGTCCTTGCATATTCATGGTCCTTACATATTCATATCCCTTTCATCCTAGTTCTTGCATGTTCCTCATCTTGCATACATAGGTCACATTACATAGTCCTTGCATACATATATCATTCCACCTAGTTCTTTCATGTTTAACCCCTTTTTGCATATCAATACCATCTCACCTAACCTTTGCATGTTCTAAGAATTTAGCCCTTTGCATATTCATCATCGATCAAATAAAACCTTTAGCTTGCACTTAGGCTACTCTTCCTAGGTCTTGAAATCAAACTATTGGCTATCTATCACCCGCATCACTTGAGGTTCACCATCCTTGAGTTAGGGAAACATACCATTATCCTTGAGTAGGGAAATCCTTTTGGAGTGCATCATCTCCTACATACCCTCTCTTGATTATTGGTCCTTGTGTCTATCCATCATAACACAAGTAAAGCCTTTACATCATAACCAACTTTGGACTAGAGTTTCCTTTTAGCTTTTTCATTCTTAGCTTGTCATATCATACCATACCATTTTCATATCCCATCTTAGAATCATATCCTTTTCATTTGCATCCTAGTCTTAGGTCTCATACATTACCTTGGATTGAAAATCATAACAAATCACCTATGACTCCTAGAACAAGAGCAAAAATGTTTCAAGAAGAAGGGAACCCTTGGGGAAAAGACTTTGATGGGGAAGATCACATTAGTGTTGCAACTAGTGAAACAAGTGAAACTGATAGTGAAGAAATAACACAATCCACCATAAATGAAGCTCTTAATGATAATAGGTTCACTAAACTTCTTATAGAGGTGGTCAAACGTAACCCACAACAATACTTCAAGGCCCTTGTTGATGAAGGAATCAAAATGCCTCTTGATTTTGACATATCATTACTCACAATGAATGACCAACCTAAATCTAGTGAATCTAAGAATCCCAAAACAAACAATGATGGTAAGATCAAAGATCATAGACCCTTTTATCTACAACCCGGTTACAAGCGATCATCAAAGACATCAAAAGCTGCACCTACAAATGATCCTATTTTGGATGAGCTTAGAACATTAAGACAAGAATTGGATACTCTCAAGAATAGTAAAACATCGACTCACAAGTTTTGCATTGAAGACATATGTCTTTATCCCTTCGATCCAAGCATACCAATGCCACCTTTTCCTAACCATTGGGACATACCAAAACTTGACAAATATAATGGAAAAGGAGATCCTAAGAACCACTTAAGACAATTTTGTGCCACTACCATGGAATTTGCAGTTGATGAAACATACCTTATGAGATTATTTCCTCGCAGTCTCGGAGGAGAAGCTATGGAATGGTTTTCACGATTAGCCCCGACCATCAAATCTTTTCAAGAATTGGCTGATAAATTTGTCTCCAATTATAGTTTCAATTGTGACCTTAAAGTGACCATGACACACCTTTTCAACACCAAACAAAAACAAGGTGAATCTTTTGTGTCATTTTTACAAAGATGGAGACATTTAACAAAACGATTGCATTATTCCATTCCTGATCAAGAATTGGTTGACCTCTTTTGTCAAAATTTGAAAAAAGAAATTGGAAGGGAACTTCACCTCAAATGCTTGGATTCCTTTGATGAAGCCATAGAAATGGGATTTCGAATTGAACAAACCCTCATCGATGATGGAACTATTAAACTTAATAATGACAAAGATCAAAAATTGAATTCAAACAACAAGACCCCTTTTTGGGTTAAGAAAAAGAATGTAGTCAATGACGGAGTTGTCGATGCAAAAACAACTAAAAAATCATCGCATGTTTACAATCTCAAAGGTCCATCTTCAGATAAAGGAAAAGAAAACAAAGAAGTTTCCCTAAACGAAATTTTACACCATTGGGACAATCACTTGAATCCGCATTAAAAGAACTTCTTGAAATCAATATTATAACGCTACCCGAAATAAAGGAATATAATCCACAAGTCAAACCCCCATGGTGGAATGAAGATCACTTTTGCGACTATCATAGACACAAAGGACATAAGACAAATAGCTGCAATAAACTTCAACATTTAATACAGGACCTTATTGATAACGGTAAGATAGCAGTTGACAGACACACTCCTTCTAGTAACTTTGATCGCGAGGTGTTTAAAAACCCTTTCACTAAGCATGACAAGGATAAAGGAAAGGCTCTTGAATCTGGTGATGGTGTAAATTATACTACTGCTAAGTATGATTATACCATACATAACATCAGTGAGGTCGATAATCATGTCAACACTTTCATCATAAAAGGAAAAGAACCTGATTGCAAGGTTACTACCCACAAAGGCATTGTTACCCTTAAAGGTCCCAATGCAAAACCTACTACACCCGCTTCGTAATACAACCTCATAGAGCACTTAGGAAAAACACCCGCGCAAATTTCTATACTCAAGCTGCTACACCAATCTCCTAAGCATAAAGCTATCTTAGATAAAGCGCTTGCTACTGCTACATTTCCTATAGACCTACATGTAGATCAATTCCAAGCTATGATGGGACACATCACTTCTCCTCATACTCTCACTTTTACTGAAAATGATGATTCATCCCTTTGACAACCACATAACGCAACTTTACACATTGACGTCCTCATCCATAATGTTAAGATCAAGCAAGTTTTGATAGACAGAGGAGCAGGCCTTAATATTTGTACTCAAGAATTGATCACAAAATTAGGCTTCTCTGAAAATGCAATTGATCCAAGTAAAAAGATTACTATAAAGGCATATGATGAAGAGGAATGCTCATCTAAAGGATCAATTACTTTACCAATTAGAATTGGCCCTGTGGTAAAGGATGTGGTTTGCCAAGTCCTTGATCTCCCACTAACCCATAATATCCTCCTTGGAAGACCTTGGATTCATGCAATGTAAACAATACCTTCTACATACCACCAGTGCATTAAATTCCCCCACAATGGTGTTGAAATAACAATACGCGGAGATCCAAACCCTTTCATGTATTGCCATAATCTAAGCCCTAAAACTGAAATCACAATCCCAAGCAATCATGAAGCATTTCCTTCCCAAGCATATGTTGATCCTGAGTCCTTAAAAGCATCTTCCTCAAAATCCAATGCAACTGAGATCAAAATACAGGTAAAAGAACAAGGAGTAGGAGAATATACCTTGAATCATGCCCTTTGCATTGGAAAGCTACCTTTATCTCCCCACACCTATGGCAAACCAAAAATGACTAAGAATACATCAGATGCAAATACTACAATGATTTGTAAATCAACTACTTTCAAAAAATGGGGAGCCCTTTATAATGAAACAGAAGAAGTTGATCTCCTAAAATGGTTATACAAAGATGAAGATACAGAAAAAGAACAGACTGAAATAAAGATACTTGTTGAACAATATGGTAAATGATTTGATATTATGAAACAAATGGGATATGATGGTAAAAGTCCTCTTGGCTTACAAAAATAGGGTATCTTGGAACCAATACAACCTACTCGTACGCAAAAAGTCCCTGGTTTAGGATATGATGTGCAGAAAGATAAGACCTTGAGTACCACATGCGCTTCAAGTAAGGAAGTAGAGTCCTCTAATGCTACACAAAAAAATGAGGAAAGTGCCATCGATGACTTCATTGACATTTATTACTATGATAGTGTCCCTACCCCTGAACCCGCTCATAATATTTGTACCCTTGAATCCATTCAAAATCTTGACTTGAATCATGATTCTTTACCCTTGGTTCACCCCGAACTCATTGATTTCGATCAGAAGGGACCACCACAACTAGATGTATTTGAAAATGATGAGGCAATCATAAAATTTCTAGGAGCACGAGAGGACACACCTCTTGAGGATCATAAAGAAGGATTCATCATAGAACTCAACAGTGCGGCTTATTTTGGGGGGAGTGCCAAGCCTTTCAGTCACAAAATTATTGAAAATATAAATAGGTCTTCTAGTGAAAACTGCTCTGCGGTGCTATTAGACCCAACAAAAGTAAAAATAAAGGACGTATCCAAGGGTGAAAACCTTTCTGAGGTGCCCGCAGATGGAAGGCTTGACACACTTCCCTTAGCAGTATATCATGAAAAATCATCTATGATAGTGGAGAAGATAGTGCCAAGAAATCTAGGCACAGACGAAAAACCAAAGATAATTCATTTAGTAGAATGATTAACCCCTAAAGAGAGAATAGAGCATATACAGCTTTACAAGGAAAGACAAGTTAACTTTGCATGGTCCTATGTAGATATACTAGGACTTGATCCAGATCTAGTAATGCATCACTTGTCTTTGCCACCAAGGGAAAAACCTGTTAAAAAAAAGTTGAGAAAAATGCACCAACACATTACTCTATTGGTAAAAGTTGAATTACAAAAGTTATGGGATGCGGATTTATCGTACCTATTGACTATGCTAATCGATTTCAATTATACCACCAAAACCCAATGGGCATCAGTTTGCAGATTTTAGAGATTTAAACAAAGCTTGTCCTAAGGATGACTTCCCACTTCCAAACATTGGACATGATAGTGGATTTGGACAAGAGGCACGCAATGCGGTCCTCATGGACCGCTTCGTGCTACAATCAAAATTAAAATTGCCCTAAAGATCAAATTAAGACAAACATTCACTCTGTCCCTGTGAACCTTGTTGAATTTTGATGATTAAAACATCACAACAACATTAACAGAATATTGCCTCTATTTTCCCCGAAGAAAGATAATACGAGTTCAATCTCAGCGTCTCGTATTTGCTCTCACTATGCTGATTTCGCCGACCGATGTAATTCATAATGTCATGCTTGTTGCAATAAAGAACAAGAATTTATAGTTATCGCCAGTCTGATTAAGCTTAACAAAGAAAAGATGAAATAGAGTTAACCGAAAGAATGTGAGTAAAATTCTGCCATCCAGACATGCATATTAATAAATGAGTGCTCATTCCAACCAACCACAAATCCAGCAAGACAGAAACCAGATCTAGGATTTCAATGTTTTAGAAAGATACTCTAAAAAGTTCAGTAAAAAGGCTTGATTATTTTACAGTTTTCATACGTTTTCATGTCATGATTTTCAAAATTTGGATCCATTTTGATAAGGTTAATGGTACATGATCAATCCATACGCCAGTGATTTTGCTTTCCTTAATTGTTCCTTATTTGATGAAAGTTAATAGAAGGAACTGGATTCAAGATCATATCATTGGATTATCTGTGAACTAAATTGTTATTGTATTCATTTGATCTATGTTTTGGATGATGAGTGAATGATTTGTTTGAAGTAAGTTTAGTGAATATTGATGGTATCTGAATTAGCATTATGGATGCATGCAGTAGCATAGTTTATTCTATGGATTGCATCTTGCTATAGTTGTGGTTAGGTGGAATAAAAACTCATTATTAATATGCATGTCTGGATGTGTAAGAATTTTATTCACGTTTCTTTGATTTAAAGCTCTGATTTATCTTTTTCTTTTATTTAAAACCACCCAAAACATAGACTACTTGATGCTATGCATTCTTGTTCTTTGTTACCAACAAAGGCCCCTTGAACATTACAGTTATATCAACCACTAAGTGAAATCAGCATAATTGAGAACCAATTACCAGGACCTTGGGAGTTAGATCTCCATGTGTTATCTTTCTCTTTTAGGAGAAATAGAATAGTAATATTTTGTTTAATGTTGTTGTGTTGTTTTGACCATCAACAGATCTAGCGCTAGAAGGAGGGCCTGAAGAACAGGCTGGCTCGCATTGGGTCGTTTTCACCAGATAGGTACGAGAGAGTTCTTAGATCTTCTCAAAATATTGAACCACTTGTTGAACTCCAAACCCCTATTGTGCATAGGCCCCGGGCTCATAGAATCTTGATCCAACCTTTATCACCACCGCTCACCCCACCTGGGTTTCCACCAAATCCACCTACACCACCTCACCGGCCACTTTCATCCATCCCACAACCTACTCAACCTGTATCACTGCCAAGACCTATTGCTTACTTTATTAATAACCCTTCACCATTAGGGACTATCCCTGGAGGTATACACGACCTCCCAAAGAACCCAGAGAGGTTTTGTCCTAAGTACATGCATGGGGAGTCAAGAAGTGTCGAGGAGCACATACAGGCATTTAAAGATGCATGTACCCGTGCTCAGGTGGCTCATCAGGACGTTGTGTGCAGATTATTCCCCTATTCATTGGGAGACATGGCATAAAATTGGTACCTGAACTTACCCCAAGGGTCGGTTCTAAGTTGGACAGATTTAGAGAACGCCTTTATTAATCAGTTCAGGGTTTATGTAGACCCTGCTATCCTTTACCACCAGTTTGCCACTATAAGAAAATAACACCATGAACTGCTGCCTCTATTCAACACCAGGTTCCAAAGGATGTACCAAAGGTTGCAGGATCCTTACCTGGTGGCTGAGAACATCGCCATCTTGGCATACTTAAGGGCTGTGGACCCTTTGATTGGCTTGTTCTTGAAAAGGACATATCATGCTAATGAAACTGACTCTTTGGCTAAGGTATATCATCTCGCCATTCAGCTGCAACAACAAATCAGTATGCAAAGCGGGAGTCTAGGAGGAGTTCTCCCTCCTATAGGATACCAAATGTCCAATCCACCCCCTCTATTCAATACGGTCCTAGGGATGTCCTATTCCCAATACGGACCCATGTATGAATTCCAAGGTTCACCTCCCTTGCCATTTTTTAATAATGGTCCCCAGGATTCCTCCCAACAAAATCAAAATTACCAAAATCAAGCTGGAGCATCAAGTTCAGTTAATCAATCTTTTGCTGTGAAGAATGTAGAAAGTGAAAAGACTCTCCAACTGACCAACGAGATGGAGACTCTCAAAAATACACTATCTCAGATGTCTAATGACATGGCTCAACTCAGAAAAAATCCCCCTAAGAACCAGAACCAAGGTTTTCAGAATCAGGGAGGATATTCTAATCAGGGTGGTTATCCTAACCAAAATCCTAGTCAGAATTATAATACCAACTAGAACACCAATAGGAATTTCCAGAACCAAAACTCCTCTAATCAAAACTATCAAAATCAGAATAGAGGATACAATCAAAGGCCTAGCAACAATAGGCCATGGAATACTGGACCCAATAACGAAGTAGTTTCCCACAATAATCAAGCGGGAGATGAGAAGCCGCACATTGCTAATGTGGCATACCTCAACCTTATGACTAATTGGTGTAGACTACATGATATTGCGGTCCATTCTGAGGTAAATTGCCTAGAGATGGAAAAAATGGTTAAGATAGCCCAAGCTGATGCTCCATTCTAGGGTGCATCCAACAAATCTGGTGGATCAACAGATACTACCATGGCATATGATATCTTTGAGGAAGAGCTTCCATTTCCCAACCAGGAAGACAATGAAGCAGTAGAAGATGTGTATGATGCCCAAGCCTTCCAAACCAAGGGAGGCCATTTCCTTAGAAATCAGAACCGAGGGCCATTCACAACCTTTTCCCCTCTTAATAACATGGTCCCGCCAAATCAGAATGCTGATAATAATCCACCACCACCAAAGGGGCCATCATATTCTTAGAACAAAGGCAATTCATTTTCAATTCCTAAATATTAGGTTAGGAATGATTCGAAATTTGATTTCATTACAGAAATGTAGAGGCAGAAGACTTCAATGTCTTTCTTTGATATTTTGAAATGGTGCTCGACTCAAAAGGAAATCTTGTTGAAAGCCTTGGGGGAAGAAGATAGGTCAAAAGGAAGAGAAAATGCAACTCATACTAATGAGATGAATGAAACTCTCTACAAAGGTAAGACTGGTACTCCACCTTTCTTGCTAAGTTTGAGAATCTTTGGAAAGAATTTACATAACTGTCTGCTGGATTCTGGGGCATTGGGGAATGTCATGCCATTTTCCATTTGTAGGAAGTTAGGTCTGAGCCCACTTAAAAAAAATAAAAAGGTTATCCAGTTAGATAAAAGAGAAGTTAATGTGGTAGGAGAGCTAAAAAATATCCATGTACAGATTGGGTCTAACCCAAGGATCCAAACTTATGTGGATATTCAATCGCAGATATCCCAGAAACCTATGGTATGCTCTTGAGCAGAGACCTGATGAAAATTCCAGGTGGATATTTGTCTTTGGATTTCTCACACTTGTGGCTGCCCTAGAAAGGAATAGCAAGCCAGCTGAGAATTGAAAGTGAGCCTAGGCTCAAACATATGATCATTGAATGACTCCTCTAATGAGGTAGCCTATTTCAAAACTAAGATACGAGTTTACAAACAAGAGGAAATCATGACCTTTTTAGTACTTCATTCTGATGACTTACCCCTTTCACAACAAAATGACCCAATGATTACTATTAATCAACAAGTCCTAACAAGGAAATTACAACAAGATAGGCTGGTACTGGGAGAGGAGGTTGATATGTTGAGTCTCCTACTTCCTAACTGGTGTAGGGTGCATTACCAGAATCATTCTGAGTTAACTTGCCAACCCTGTGTAGATATTTTAAAACATGTCTCCAGGGTAGAAGAAACTTGTGAATGTCAAACTCAAGCCTCTACTAATGAATTTCCATTCCAAGCAAAGGATGCAACCATCCTTACGAGAGTCGGCTCTGCTCAGAGAGAATCATCTTCTCAACTTGAGTAGACTCAGGTTCTGTGTTCTGAATTATCACTTGAGACTGAGGAATCT
>VDFB02181101.1:0-10932 GCA_007258455.2 Sequoia sempervirens | reverse complement strand
GGGAGTTTTTCATGGTAATATCTCTTATCCCTGTGAAGAAAAGAGTGAGTAAGGATAATAATCATGGTTTCATGAGCACAAATCATACCATTGTATATATAATGATGGTTCACTTCATCTTTAATATTTTTGATGTCAATGTTGCTAATGGAATTCTAGATAGGAATATGTAGTGTTAGTTTGACAAAGGTTGATGGGTGACAAGTACAAGATTGGTAAGGCTTGGTATATCTTATACAAGTTTGAAGTCTATATACTTTGAATACTTTGTTCATATGTTTTGTCTTGACACTATTATGGCTATGGTAAAAGTTGAAATGATAAAATTGTCGAAGTGGTGTTTTGAGTAAAAGAGTCAACTTTTTCCATTGATTGAATTGTTAAACTTTCATTGAATTGGTTGGGCCTTAAAGATAAGTGTTTATCATTGGTTTTGGTAGTACTCTTGATCTTGGAGTTCAAGTTTGTAGTTTTAGGAAAAGTTCACAAGTAACACAAAGAGAGTTATATGAGATATCACTATGATCCAGAGCAGTATTTGTACTAAGATCAGTGGTAGCAGCAGGTGACAAAGTAGGTGTGACATCTACCAAAGCAGGTTAATGTTTTATCCTACAACCCCTAGAGAAGACAAGGAAGCTATGTGTAAGACTATACTTGTAGAGTGTCAAGGGTATTATCAAAGAAATTGATGCCAAGCAGGCTAGTTGTGTGTATGATAAAATGAACTTGCAGGTTTTTGGTCATGGCATTGTCTCTATTCTTCTTCATTGTTAGATGATGATAGCTCTTGTATATGATAGTCTTGTTTTACATGATTGTTGTTGCACATCACTTGTTCATCATCATGGTGTTTGTGATTTGATGACATAACATATGTAGTATCAAATAGTATTTGTGGTTGATGTTGTTTCAGTCTAAAGGTTTGTCACTAGAAATTTAGTGGAAGTGATTTACATGGTTGTATATCCTACAAAGGTAGTGAGTATTACTTTGGCTATTTGCATCTTGATACAGTGTTAGCTATGTTGGTTTCAAATTTCATGGCCTTATGGTGTCCGTTACAAAATGTTGTTTTGATACTTGCTCATTCATATCATCATGTTGCTTATATGTTGATGCTTTGGTTACTTCATGGAATTGATGTAATCATGAAGACAAGTTCTCTTCTTTCAATGAAGTTTTTTTCAATATAAAAATAAGCAGGAAATTTATTGATATCAGTCACAGTTTTCTAGTGGTATTTTTTTTTTTGTAGATATAAGGTGCTTGTAGGGGTATGGTAGCAATACTAGTGTTTTGACAATAAATATGCAGATGATAAAGTGATACTATTGCATAACACAAGTGTTGGTGATTATTGTAGGAACATAGTGACACAATGGTATACATGAAGACAGTTATTTTTTTTTATCTCTTGCACAACTTTCACAAAATACAATACTTTGACAATGGAATAGTTGCTTTGGTATAGTAGTGCTTTGTTGTTACTTGGAAGTTCATGGTCTTTAGCTTGCAGGTGACAGTATTTTGTTGGTTCACATAGTTGATCATTATTTTGTTGATATAGTTCAGGACAATTGGTAAGATAGGTGACAGTGTGGTAATATTTATTGACAATATCTTTATGCTTCCTTGATTCATGCTTGATACTAAGTTGGTTGATATCTCAACTCTTGCTTGAGACATTGGTTCTTTGACAGTGATTTGTTGCTATACAAAAGGAAGTTGGTTCTAGCATGATATGATGTTTTTCATCTTATGAGAGTTAGTTGACAATGTTCACATCCTTCATGGTATTCAAAAATTTATGCTTATAATGCGCATAGTGTGGTGTTGTTTAATCAGAGCTTCATCTGGAACTGCTTGAAAAATTGGTTTCTTTAAGTTGTGTACATTAGAAACTTGAGTTGTCATAATTCCATGATATTGTTGTGATTCAGGAGATGCAGTTATGTGATTATCAACAACATGAATTATATGTTTCATCATATAGAGGACAATAATAGTTGAAGACTCTAATATAGTGATCATGAAAAGATAATGTGATTGAATTCTAATTGGAAATGTGCACTTTATGAAGATTTGTATGACATTGGTTAGAGTGATAATGTTAGTCGACAACTATTTGATGATTTTTACAGATGCTAAGTTGGTGTCTAATGAACTCATGATAATGATGCTCTTCCTTGTGTGAATTCTCTCAATCATTCTCCAAATGTGGTACTCAAAGAGGAGTAATGATACCAGTTTTGATATATATTTGTATAGAGCTTCTTTGTAGGGGGAGCTTGTTTCTACATGTTTTCATTCCCATCTCTCTTATATATTTTCATTTGCTGCTCTATTGTTCTACTTGCAGCTGGTTTTGGTTGGATCGTTGGTTGGATTCTCAATTGTTTATTGGCATCTCACATTCTCTTCTTTCAATATTTTTTATTGAGGCAAAAAGGAGGAGAGAGTATATGTGCTTTTCCATCAAGGACAAAGGGGGAGTTTGTTGGCTTTCGGTTGTTTTGTGGTTTGTCCTTGATGTCAAAATGTTTTTTGGTTTGTATCATTGATGTTAACGATGCTTTGGAATTCACATTGATTTCTCATATGGATGTTTTATAGTTGTTTGTGGTTACATGTTATAGTTACAGGTCTTTGATTTAGTTTTTCACAAGTATATGGCATTATACAGGTTAATGGCACTATATGACAAAAGTTTGGTTTCAATATGAGCAGATCAAGGCATACAAGGCATATGTTTAATATCATCACAATAATGCATTAGTTGAATCTCATACCTAGTGTATAAGCAAAAAGTAAATTTATCAAAGGCTCTCGAATTAGGGCATGAGAGGTAGAGGCTCACATGGAAAACACCAGGGTTTGCAATGATGTTTGAATGATTCTGAATAATCATGAGGATCTCTTTGATATGACAAAGCTCAGCTAGTGTGGGCAGTGGTAGGAGTGAAAGGAGAACAATTATTTTGGTCGGCCCAACATAGAAATGATGGTGATATGGTCGTTATTTCCAGGTGATATCTTTCACTTTTGTTGTTGTTGTTCCTACTTTTGCACAAATAGTTATACGATGTGAAAGGTCAATTTTTTCCGTTAACCAAGAAAATAAAATCTATTGGGGTTACATGGCATGGGGTTTTACATTTTCAAAATAGTGGAAAATGTGGGTATTTTACTTTAACCCGTATGTGGGTATAGTTAAGGGATGTGAAATTTTTGTTTAAGTGGTTAGTGTCCCTTGTCTGGTTTTTCGGGGTTATGGTTTCCATTCATCTTGTGAGTAAAGTTTTTGGTTTTGACTTTGGGTAAATGGCAATGCCAAGGTTTTTATAACAATTTATCATTCATTTACTTGTGACTGTATACGGGTAGTTTGTAACTGAAAGGTAGTTCAAAAATAGTAGAATACGGTGACAAAAGTAGTGATGGATTTATCAGTTTTTTTGTGGACAATTGGCATAAGTCAACATCATTTTTGGATGTTATAAAAATAGTGATTTGGCACTGTTCTGATTTGATGATTTTATTGCAATATCATATACTATGTTAGAGTTGTCTGAAACGAAAATATGAGATTTCAGACTTATCCAAAAGTTTTATTGCGTTGAAAATATTTATAATAGTGAATCTCATATTGTTGTATTTAAAGCATACGTTGTCATTCTCATACAACATTCTTCAATGTGCTTAATGAGGATTTTCATAGTCTTCTATTGTATTTCTAGGGTTGCAAAATTCCACTTCTAGGGTTCTAATAGAATGCTATAATTTGTTGTATTGTAATAGAGTTGGTGCTCTAAATTAGTGAGGGGTTGGTGCTCTAAATCAGTGAGGGGTTGGTGCTCCTTGGAGTGGGTGCTCCTGAACTTTGTAGAGTTGGTGCTCTATCTGAATAAAGTGATATATTTTTTGAGTGGTTTTTATTCCCCAAGAGGGTTTTCCACTCAAGAAAAAATATTGTGTTGTGTGATGATTTTATGTGTGATTTTTCTTATTTGTTTGATCTCAATATGTCATCAATTGCATTAAATGTTGTTAAGTTTCAGTCTTGCATCTCTGTCAATGTTTAAGTCAACATGTCATGCATAAAAGGTTCTGTTGTGGGCTCTGATACATGTGAATGTGTAAAACATCTTGAATTTAGTCTTTATTGATGATATGTCTATTTGATTCATGGTTAATGCAAGTACAATGTTGTTTAGCACTAGTAAAATTTGCTCTATTAACAGTCATTTGGTCTTTTGGCCTTTCTTCACTTTTGTAAATGTTTATATCAAAATTTCATGCTCAAATGTTTTGTTATTGTTATGAACTCTAATACAAGAGAAAGTATAAAAGTATTCATTTGGTTTAGTGTTTGTTTCAATTTGTGTCAATGTTTTATTCATATGCCTAATTTGTGTTTAATGCACAAGTCAAGTTTGCTTCATAAATTGTCATTTTTCCTCTTGGTTCAAAAGCAAACATAGATTCTTGGTTTTGAAAAAGATTGTGACTTTTATAAATCACGTATTCACCCCCCCTCTCAGTGATTTCAGTCTTCCAGCACATTCCCGCAGTGGAAAGGAATGAGAGTGGACAAATAAAACATTTAAACAAGACCAAAACTAATGTCTCAGATCAACCACACTCTTCCTCAATTTAATTTTATGATTTGAATGAAATGTAACCACCAGGTTAGCCAAACCTAATGAAAACACAAATGAACATTGATATACACACTTCCCAACAAGAAGATGACATGCGGACTCCACAACACGCTTCATTATGCATGAGAATACATCTCAGATTTCTTTAGATACATCCACAACAAATGCAATATGCTTCAAACTTGTAACACCTTTCACCAGTTCATTTGGACTATGCAAACCCATACTGAAACACTGAAACATGACTTTTGGATCACCAAACTTCAACCTTCTTTGCCAAAACCTAGAGAACACCATCTCAAGACATATCCCAGATCCACAAGTTCTGAAACAAAATAGCGGAGGACTACGAAGCAGAAACATTTCTCTCAATCCACATAAGATCAAATCTTCCAGAACAATTCACACACTAGTGAATGTAACTTTCATGTACTATCACACCAAAAGCTAAAACTTAGGATATATCACCACAGGATCACCATTATCAAATCTTCAAATCTGTACAAGCATAGGATCAACACAGGAGAAACACAGAGCACATACCAGAGCACATTCTAAACACATTCATCACTCTAACTTCTCTTCTTTATTAATTTTCTTAAAAGCACTTGGAAACTCAACAACACAACACATATGCAATGACATAAAGATAGGTCCATGTACTCACAACATCTCAGCAGCATCTCAACTATACATGTACAATCTGCAACATACTGCACTGTGTTGACATCAATGACAACACCACCAGACTAGCTCATACTTGCAACAATCTCCCCCTTTGTCATTGATAGCAACACATGATGTGAAAAACCATCAAAGACAACATCCTTCACAATATCCTGGGAGAACACCTTCTCTTCCTATGCAACAGTTTTTCACATGACTTCCTCTCCCCCTTTGACATCAATGGAAAATACCAACAACTCTGATCACTCCCTCTTAGGAGCACACTCATATTGCAACAATGAATACCTTTTCTACTCCCCCTGCGAAGTAGAGCCATTTATCAGTCTAAATAAAGAATCTTTGAATTCACTGGACTAATGCACCTTCATGTACACTTTGTTTAGAGGGCCAATGACCCCAACCCTCCCTAAGATTCTCAAAAGTATCCCTTTGGAAGAGCCTTAGTAAATATGTTCACATTTTGTTCATTTTGTGGTCACATACCCAACTGACTTTTCATTCTCCAACACTTTTCTCTCAAGAAATGATATTTGATAGATACATGTTTTTTTCTTGAATGCATAACCTGTTCTTTGAAATGTTTATTGCACTTTGTTGTCACGTAAAATAGAAATAGGCTCATCACATATCACTTTAATGTCTTCAGAAGTTTGCTTCATCCACAAAACCTCAGGTGCAAATAAGATGTTGTAGCAATATATTATGTGCCTCCTCAAGTAGTTGGATAAAGAAATTGAGTCTTTTCTTTTACTCAACCATGAAGCCAATCTTCCACCAAGAAATAAATCACCACAACTGTACTCTTCCAAATATCTACACATATGGCCTAATCAAAGATTTATACAACGGTGAAATCATCACCTAGATACCAAAAATTCATAATATGGTGTACCTTTAAGATATCTAAATATCCTCTTTTACAATTGTAACATGTGATTATTTAGGATTTGCTTTTTGGAATCAAGTAAACTAAAACATACTACATGCATAATATGGCATTCTAGTAGTAGTAAGATACAACATTTTTCCAATCATAGATTTGTATTTTCTCTTTTTATTAGTCTGGTGACGGAGCCTATGAGACTGAAATATTAAACTACGACCATCCATCCCAACTTATACTCGACTGAAATATCCCTTTTATCGGGCTTTGATCTTAATTTGTAATTCATAGCAACGACCCACTAATCATAGATATCCTAATTTCCTTGGATTCTACAACAAACTTTTTACACATGCCTTCATTTGTAAAATGATATCATCAACATATAGAATTGGTTATCAACATTTTGTTACCTTTCACTTTGAAGTAAAGATTGTTGTCAGTAGAACCTTTGTTGAATCCTTGCTTTGTCATGTATCTGTCCAATCTTGCATACCAACCTCTAGGATCTTATTTCAGTCCATACAATGCCTTCAACTTACAAACCATGTCTGGTTTGTCAGATAACTAAAACCCTTCAGGTTGTTCCATGTACACTTCTCCCTCCAATTCACCATTCAGAAAAGCTAAGTTAACATCCATCTAATACACTTTGAAGTCCTTGTGGGTAGAAAATGCCAAAAACATTTTGATAGCTTCCATTCTGGCCACAGGAGCAAATGTTTCCTTAAAATCTATTCCTTCAACTTGTGAATATCCTTTGCATACCAATCTTGCCTTATTCCCTTGGAACCCATTTTCATGTAGCTTATTTTGGAACACCCATTTCAAACCAATCACAGTTTTATTCATAGGCCCAGGGACTAGTTCCCATGGCCAATTATTTTCTATCTGCTACAACTCTTCTTTCATAGCCTACATCCAAACCTCATCTTCCCATGCTTCACTCACAGACTTAGGTTCAACTTTAGAGAGAAAAACATTTCTACCTTGTAATGCAACTCGCTTCTTTGTCTCACACCTTCACTTTTATCTCCACTATTTTTCCTCCATGAATTTTTGTATATACTTAGAGTCTTAACAAATAGGTTCTCACCTTTATTCTCTTCTTTTCTTTTTCCATTTGTTCTTCTTTCTCTTCTTCTTCTTCCTTCTCCTTATTCTCCCTAGGTACGTGTCCAAAGATAGGATCATCAGGTTCAACTTCACTTATCTCAATAGGTTTATGTATGTCTTCATCAACTTTCACATTAGCACTTTCAACAATCTTTCTCAATATTTTATTAAAGCAACTATATGCTTTGCTAGTAGTAGAGTATCCAAGAAAGATTCCTTCATCACATCTAGCATCAAACTTTCCAATATTTTCATCATCTCTTTTAATATAACATCTGCTTCCAAATACCTTGAAATACTTCACAATAAGAGTCTTACCAGTCCATAACTCAAAATGAGTCTTTGTGTTGTTGTATCTAATTTGAACTCTATTAAGAACATAAAAAGTAGTGTGTATCACCTCTCTCCAGTACACATCCGGTACATTTGATTCTTTCATCATGGTTCTAGTAGCTTCCTGTATTGTCTTGTTTTTCCTTTCAACTACTCCATTATGTTGAGGGGTTCTCGGAGTAGAAAACTATCTTTTTATTCCATGTTGTTAACAGAATGCATGAAATTCACCAGAAGTGAATTCTCCACCTCTATCAGATCTTTAAAAAATTATTTCCAAATTTAATTCATTTTCCACTCTTGCTTTGAATACCTTAAACCTATCTAGATCCTGAGTCTTTTTTCTAAGAAAAGCAACCCATGCCATTCGAGTATAATCATCAATAAGTAGCATGAAATACCTGTCACCATTCAGGCTTCCAATTCTAGTCAGACCACAAAGATCAGTATGAACTAACTCCAGTATTCAGGTAGTAGAGTGATCTTTTCCCTTAAAGTTGCATCTTTTATGTTTCCCCAATTGACAACTTCTACAAATAGCATTAGCAGGTCTTGTGATTCTGGGTAGCCCTCGAACAATCTCCTTTGCACTGATTTTGACCAAGTTATCAAAATTTACATGCCCCATTCTTTGATGCCATAACCAACTTTCACTTATTTGAGATACAAGGAATTGACCATCAACTCCCTTAAGTTGATAGATGTTTCCACGATTTCTTCTTTTAGTAGCAACCATATCTCCATTTCTGGATCCTTTTTTGATTTCACAGGTATTATTCAGAAACACAAATTTAAAACCATTGCTAAACATCTGACCAACACTCAGAAGGTTATGCCTCAAACCCTTCACATAATATACATCATCAGTACTGTGCACTCCATCAAAACTAATTGAACCTTTTCCAAAAATCTTAGCTCTTGAATCATCACCGAACATAACTAAACCACCATCATATTTCTCAAGTTTAGTGAACTTACTCTTATCTATGGTCATGTGATTAGAACATCCACTATCAATTACCCAGTAGTCTTTGTCCTGTCTTGCATGAAAAGTGGTAACCAAAGTACCTTCCATCCTATTCCTCTTATTTTCCAGAGCCTTCTTGCTTACACATTTTCCAGGGTTAGTGGATAGAGATTTACTTTCCAAAGCCAAGAATAAGCATTCACTATCATCAACCTCATTCTCAGATTTATTATCAAAAATTCATGCTTCTTCTTTAACATAGTACAACTTCTTATATTTCTTATCCTTTCTATCCTTATCCTTATAATCCTTGTTCTTCTTATGTACAACTCTGTTTGGACATCTTGAAGCATAATGACCAATATTACCACAACTGAAACATTTAAGGGTAACATACCTTTATACTTTCTGGTTCCTTTCTTCAACTTCCTAGTGAAGTTTTCTTCCAACTCACCATCACCATCACTATCCGGTTCGCCTTCAATCTTCATTTCCTTAAATTCCATTTCTATCTTTTCTTCTATCTTGTCTTCTTTCTGAAACTTTCTCATCTTAAATGCTTGCAAGGTGTCGAACAACTGTTCTAAAGTGTACTTCTTAGGATCATACATTTCTTCAATAGCTAATATCGTATCATTGTAGCAATCTGGTAGGGTGATCATGATCTTCTCAATTATATCTTCATCTAATAGTTTTCCTCGTTGATTTCTAACTTCATTTGCAGTTAGTTCAAGCCTCTAAAAGAAGCTTGTAAATTCCTCACCTTCTTCCATTTTCAGATTTACAAATTTGCACTTTGCTGCTAGCTTCTTTGTCAATTTCACAATTTCATTTCCTTCATACATGTCTTCCAACTTCTTCCAAAATTCATATATAGTATCCAAAGAAAGAACCTTAGCTCGCTCATTTTTATATAAGCCACTACAAATAGCATACTTTTCCTTCTCATTTTCTTCATAAGCAGAAATCTCATCTACAGTAGTAAGAACACCAATTGGAGGTGCATACTTTGTCTCAATAGCCTTCCAAGTCTTGAAACCAAGAGATAATATACCCTTTCATCTATCCCTTCCAATCATTGTAATCAGCCCATCTAAATATAGGGATCGTCACCAACTTATGTGCCATCAAATCTTCCTAAGCAGTTAAGCTCTAAACCAAGGAACCAAAGTTTTGATACTAATTGTTAAAAGGTGTAGGACAACTGAGAGGGGGGGTGAATCATTTGTCACAAAAAGTCAAACTTAAAACTTCAACACTTATCAACTCCACAACCACACTGTTTTGTTATTAAGTATGAACATGAAACACAAATAATAGAAAGTAAAATCAACACAATGAATACCATATTTTATGTGAAAACCAATAAGGGAAAACCATGGTGAGGGTTAACTCACAATATAAAATTTTATAAAACTGAATACATAGGCTCACTACCAAGGGATCACTACCTAGAAAAGGACTCATTGTCCAAGTACAAAGGATCACTACCTATAGAAAGGACTCACTATCCAATAGGAGGCTCATGATCATAGATACAAAAGAGATCAAAAGATCCACCACAACCCACATCCACAGCTTTGAATAAGGATTGCAAAAACCTTTAGCTCACTGCCTTCAGGAATCCAACACAATGAAGTATTGTTGCATCAACTCACTCACACACACGCTTCTGCTCTTATGATTTGTGGCACACTTTTTTCACTTTACATCACACTTTCATACAATTCTTCACAATTCAATTTGATTTTTATACCATCCCTCAACCTTAGAAACTTTCTCCTGCTGGTTACTACAAATACCACATTTCATAAATTCAATTTAGGGTTTCCGTGGCAACCTTTACCGATTCCCTTGGTAGAAAGGAATGAGAGTGGACCAATAAAAACATTTAACCAAGACCAAAAGTAATGTATCAAATCAACCACATGCTTCCCCTTACCACTCTTATTCTTTGAATGAAGACCAAGTCTACTAAACCTAATGAAAACACACAAATGAACATTGATAAATACTAATCTTCCCAACAAGAAGATGACATGTGAACTCCACAAAATTCTTCATTATGCATGAGAATACATCTCAGATTTCTTCAGATACATCTACAGTAAATGCAATATGCTTCAAACTCTGAACACATTTCACTAGTTCATTCGGACTGCGCAAACCCATACTGAAACACTAAAACATGACTTTCGGATCACCAAACTTCAACCTTCTTTTCCAAAACACAAAGAACACCATCTCAAGACATATCCCAGATCTGTAAGATCTGAAACAAA
>VDFB02181100.1:0-20856 GCA_007258455.2 Sequoia sempervirens | reverse complement strand
GAAACTTGGGGACTCGTCCCCTGCCGTCCCTGTCCCGAAAACTTGGGGTAACCCTAGTATCTAACAAAAAAAAATTGCACAAAGTTGATCAAATTTCTTGTGAGACATATTTAGGGGTAAGTGTACATGCACTTCAAGCTCTCTGGAATGACTCTGCACCTTACACATTTGGTTATTTGAGCTCCTTTAGCAAACTCTGAAAAAAGAGCCTCATCTTAGTTTTTCCAATAGCATTTGAAGGTCAAAATTTTGTAATAAAATTGCAATGATCAGCAAAACTCAATCCCTGTCAACAAACTCACAAATCCCTGTCACCAAAAGACCCCATTTAAAACTGGCCACTTCCAGCAATTACACAACTATAAAAGGGGTGTAGATTGATTCCTACATGCAACAACAGCATAAGATAATGCCTACTAAGACCTGAAAGCACCATGCAGAACCCATTCTATTTCATTTTCATGCAACCATTTGTTGATGTGTGAATTCTTAAGAGTCTAACAATGGCAAAAATGCAAAAATGAATCTACACATAATGAAAGGACAGCAAATATGACCAGGGTTTCATGGCGTAGTAAACACCCAGACATCAAAACAGCCCTCAGTAATTCAATTATATCTGTTTTGTTTGAGAATCAAGTAGGACAGATTCAACAAATTTGTCCCCGAGATAATTTCCACATAATGCTATTAAAATTGAAAAACCATTTTTTTCATTACACTACACATATAAGCAGAAGAGGACTATTGAGTTCTTCCTTATCTATTGCCCTCTTAGCTATTAATCTGAAAGCTTCTTCACATCAGAGATAGATACAGTCTTACAGACATATAAGCCTCCAAAATCAGAACAAACCATAAAACATATTTATAGGTTTTGGCTTGGCTACATATATTATATATCACATTAGTCATGAATATGACTTCAAAATTATAAAATTCCATGTTGATGAAACTAACAAAACAGACATAATATGGATGATCTCGTCTCAAAGAATTTGACCAAAATAACTGAGATATTGACAAACATTCAGCATGTTTTAACTATGGATCCAACACCACCTTGTGAAACTTGGCCTATAATTATGAGCCTTAAAGAAACCCTAAAAGGGCACAACATCTGTCTTGACAAAGCCTGGTAATGAGGAATCATTTGGCCAGACATTCCTAAGGAAGTTGAGTAACATCTGTGCTTTTCCTTTGGCCCTGTCTGTGCAATCACTCTGAAAAAGAAGCAACAACTGTGTACGAATACCAGCTTGTATAGCCTCCTTTTGTAGTGCCTCTGAAGCACTGCAGGTCACAAGCAGTGCACCAGCTGCATACTCTGTGGCCCTTTCCAAGACCTTGAGGATTATCTTTACCAAAACAGAGACAGTCAGATCATGGCTGCAGAGAGCCTTGCAGCTTGAATCAGTTCTGCACAGCAATTCAATGGTTGCAAATGCAAGAGCCTTTTCTGCTTCACATTTTCATAATCTACAAGACCTTCAATCAATGCACTCACCGCTCCTGCCAAGACTGCTTTTTCTCTGTTGGACTTGATGAAACAGAGCATTAGCAGTGATTTGATGCATACCATGAGTGCCCTGGGATAGAGATCCTCCCTGAGAATTCTCACCAGACCTTCTAAGATTCCCTCTGTGTTACCCACCACCAATCTGAGCTGATGTAGGCTTCAGATGCAATCAAGGATTCAATCAAATGTGCAACATTGACCCCAACCTCCATGGATCCCTGGAGAAGCAAGAAACTATGTGTTCTAGAACATGGGGCTGGGCTAATATTATTCTGCCAAATTCATTGATGCTGAAGAAAGCTGGGAGAACCAATGTTTCTTCATACAATTGATCATCAGATGACAATTGGGTATGCCTTGTAGGTCATCTGGGTCTTTTGGGCCTATTGGGACCATCTGTTGGACTGTTTGCTTGTGTTGGGTCTATTGGATCTCTTAGGTTTTCTCCTTCTGCTGCAGCTGATGATACTGACACAGCAACAATTCCCTTTTGGGCCAAGATGGCCTTGTTTTTTTGACACCCCTTCCCAAGATTTTTCAAGGTCCTCAATGCATTAAATCTCAAAGCCACAATTGATCTGCCTCAAAGCCTGGCTTTCTGCATGTTATGAAAATGAAGGACAATAGAAATCCAGAGACAAGAAAGAAGAATAAGAAAGGCGAGCCAAGAATTGTTGAGGAATTGAAAGAATGGGTTAAAGATAATTTATAGAATTGAAGTTGGAAAGCAATGGCATTGGATCCCTCTCCAGTAGAATCTTATCAAAATACAATTTGATCAAGTTTTAGTTCTGGAAAACTATCATTAAGACAGGTCTCTCTATCAAATCGCCAGACACGTGAGGTGCAGATTCATTCCAGGCAGCAACAGACAAGGCATTTTCCTGGACTGATTTTTTTATCCCAGCCAGGAACAATTTTGCCAGCATGAGGCAATTTTGTGGATTTGCAAGTCCTTTTAAAAAGCCTATCGACTAATAACTATCAACTGTATCCAATAACATCTATAGTGAATGACATATTGGCAACCAATCCACTGTTGGAAATTTTGTCATTGATGTCAAACATGAAATGAAAAGATCATTAATGAAAAGTTGAAGGAAGATTTATAAGAAGCATAAAAGAAAAGAAGAATAGATGAAGGAACTCAGATCATCATATTGGAAATAATTGATGTCAAGAACAATATGACTAGAGTAACTGAAGTAACATATGTGAAAAATGTATGAAGTAAATCAGATGGCAGTATGTGTCAAGGATGCATAACATCATTAAAAGACAGATAAGGTTTCATCTTATCTTATCAAAAGGAGAATTGATGGAGACAACGCACTACAGAAGGACGTAGTGTAAATGAGTCTCTAAACATTCAGCTTTAGCATTCAGGAAGGAATTAACTCTCAGATCGAAACATACAGTTTGAGCATTCAGAAAGGAGTTAATCACAACACCAGGTCACTCAAGAAAAATCTGAAACAGACAAAAGAGTCAGTAATAGCAAATACCAATTGTTTTAGGGAAAAGACAAATCGCACCACTTGCTGGAAAAATCTGTATGGAGAAAATTGCTACAGATCGAAATCCTTAAAAGAACAGATTGGTTATTCTAACAAAACCAAATTGTGATTTGTTATGACACAACAAATTATGTGGAGAATTGAAAAACCAAAAGACGTGTTCTTACTTGAGCAGATGCGATCTCCAGAAACTTACTGATATGAAAGGACGTGTCTTTAACAACATGTTTTTTAATTAAAATGTTTTACTAAAAGACATGCTTTAGAAGACTTGTCAATACAGACTTCTTTATGAAAAGACGTGTTTGAAAAATAATGAAGGACGTCTCTTTGTTTGTATAGATGCAAGTAAACGAAGGCATGATTGATAGTTAAAAGAAACAAGTTTTAATGTTGGAAAGACGTGTCTTTCCATTTAAGGGGGATACGAATTAAAGATATGCCTCTCTTTTGGGAGATACGAATGTAGTCTCTTAGAGAAACATAACGACTTTTTGTAAAGATGTGATGCTTCATCAAAAAGCGTGTTCTCAGTGAAAGACGTGTGTCAGAACCTACAGGTGTGACTGTTGATTAATAAACAGATTTTTGAGATTGTTAAGTCTACACTCCAACAGTTGAAGAGGTGTGCTTCTTCTAAAGGTGTCTACAGCAAATTAAATGGAGTTCTAGTTTGAAGCAAGCAAATTAAAGTGATTCAATTTACAACAAAATCAGATTTATGTTTTGAAGAGATATCTTAGAAAGATACAAATATTGGTTGCGTTTTTTCACTTAAGAGATGCAATGATTGAGTAAGATATATGAATGACATTCCCATTCAAGGCTGAGGTGTGGTTGAGTAAGTGAGCATTCTAAATCTGAAGTCCCATCTCCTTGTGTGGGCTAAGTGTGAGATCATTCTTCACCAAAGGCAGATTGGAGGATTGGGATAGTGCAGGTCAGATTGAAGACATCATCTTGCAATCATCAAGTCAAGGTTTGGTGCCTTGCATTAGGGGTTGGTGCTCCTTGTAGGTTGGTGCCTACTAAATAGTTAAGAAGGTTTGGGTGTTCCTTGTAGGTTGTTGCCTACTAAATCATCTCACTTGTAAATCAAGTAGGTTGGTGCCTACTTCCATCTAAAAATATATTTAATATTTCAATAAATTGGTATCAACTTATGTAAATTGATTCATATCTAAAGTTGGTGTTGATGAGAATTTAAGTTTGTTTAGAAAGTTGTCAAAGTGTAAATTTGTGTTGATTTACTGATTCACCCCCCCCCCTCTCAGTAAATCTTTTGTGCTCTTCATCCACTACTTGATGCTTTCAAGGATTGAACTCAAATATAGCATAAGTTTTAGTACCACAACAACATACTTCAGTATTGAAATTGTTGCATTGATAAATATCAAAATAAATGCAAAGAAATGCCTAGAAAGCAGTCAGAGCGCAACAACTGAAAACAATCACCACATTTATCTCCTGGTTTATTGTCTCTTGGGTATCAAATTGACAATAATGTTTTCTAAATATTTACCCAAAAAAGCAAAAAAAGTAGAAATATTAAAATAAGACAGAATAGGTAGTAGTACAAACCTCTTCGACCCAAAGGTATATAGAAGAAGGCGTAGGCTTTGTACTCAAGAGGATAAACACAATATTAATTGCAAGAGAAACAGGGTAATTCCATCCCATCACCACTGTCATCACAAGTAGCATTGGGATCAAAAGCTTTCTAGCCCATAGAAGAAACTTAGGTGGACCTTCATCCTGCATCCCCGATCTAACAGATTGGTCCAAAAAATTTGTCCGCTGATCTGAGAAATGAACATAATTATATCTTTCCAATTAGTCAGCAACATAGTAGCAGCCAAATCTTCTTCTTGCAACAGCATATCACTTACGAGCTCATCAATGAAGGACAAAGCATGAAAAATAAATGAAAGAAAGAATGCAATTATGGTTGTGTTTCTCACCCGCCTCAGCTAGGGCAAATTGAGGTGGAGGGAACAGTAATCCTGTGACAAATGAATACCCCAAAACCTTCCCCGTATACAATTTGCAACCTGTAAGAGTACAACAAACATTCTTAATACACATACACAAAAAATATTATCATCAGAAGTCATCCAGTTTTCGTGTGTTATGTTTATCTAGAATCTAGATAAAAGATAAAGCAACACAGCAAACCAAATCAATACAGAACTTCAGACTTGTATTATATTAATGACACGCTTGCCCTAGATATATAGATAATCAGCTACAGACTAATATTTGCACAAGTTTTCTCTAATTTTTTATTCTGGTTCCCTTGGTCTCAAATACTGTCTTTCATCATCATTATCCTAGCATCTAGAATTCAGATCTCATGGAATTTGCTGGGAAGAAAGTAATATCCTCAATGATTCTTGCTGTTTCTGGATTTGATTGTGTATATTCTTGATTGTGTGTTGTTGTTTCTGGATTTGATTGTGTGTTGCTGTTTCTGGATGCAGTAAAATATACACAATCAAATCCAGAAACAACAACAATCAGTATAATGGATTGTGGAAATCTAATATCACTAATATCCTCAATCCTGAGCAAATTCATAGAATCCCAAGCCTGTCATTATAGTGGAGGTTCTCCGTGCTTTTCAAGATCATCTCTTCCAAAAATAAACTCTGAAACAAATGACTCTTCAAGCACACAGTTTATAAGAGCAGATGGAGGAGCTGCTGTAGAAACTGCTCAATGTGTGAACAAAATTCAACCTAAGAATATGAAACAATTGCTGGTTTGGCACATCTCCTTGGAGAGCTCAATAGCAGAGTTATATAAGAACCAACAAAACCAGGAACATCAGGCTTAAACATTAGACATTTTTCATTCTGAAGCATTGATGGCAGAAATTCAAAGAGGATAAACTAATATGGTGGTCATTGAAAAGCTGCAAGGCGAAGTGCTTGTAGGAAAGAAAGATCAGAGATAAGTAACACCAAGAGTTGAAACTGTGAAATCTAAAAGCATATAGATTTGTGTCACAATAAATAATAAATGACAGTAGTCATAAATATGGTTGCTCAGGATTAAACTGAAATAAAACAACCAAAGGGTTAGGGGATGTAGACAGGACAGCCTTTCAGCAATAATTACTAGTTTTACAGTTCAAACCTGCTTTACAAAATAAAGATGCATTTTTTTTATATTTATGTCATATGCAAATGATATGGGCACTAGAATATGGATGAATAATTAGACTTGACATATTTTATTAGTTTTGGAATTAATCATAATAAGGAACAAAATCTATGGCATTTTGTTTTGAAGGGAGGGTAATGAAGTGGAACTAAAATCCACTACTTAAAAATTTGTAGATCGCTACCTGGCAATCACAAATGGGGTGTCAACAGTCATCCTAGCGGGCATTCCAGATGTCCCTCATCCATATATTCATGTACCAACTATCATGGAAGAATCTTTATCATTTTCTCTTTAAGTCATACTGCTGTCCAACTTTTTGGAGAAAATATACATTACATCATTATTGACAATAACCAATAGTAAGTTTCTAAGTGAGTGTTCTTATCACGGTTTCTATCTAGTGAATATGAATTATTTCTATTGTTTATACTCATTTGGTTCTATGCTAGAACAGATGTTGTTTGAATCCCCTATACTACACTTTCAGTGCCATTGTCAGCCCAAACTTGGGTCAGATTCCAGTAGCAATCATAGTGATTTCATCTAGATTTTGAAATCTGTTGAGAATAAAATGCAGTTATTGTAGAATCATTGATTGATTGGGAGTTGGTTCAAACAAAAGTAAATCAACGAAGAAGATCAATTGGGAAACAACTTCAATCTTCTATAAAACATTGCTATCAAAAAATAAATTCTTTTGGGACAACCGCAGCATGCACAATGACATCTGGGACAGCCTAATGTGAAATGTGTATGTTGACTTTTTGATGGCCATCTTCTGCAGATTTGTGGCTTGTCACTACCTATTCATGCTAAATCTGCACAAGAAATGGGAACAAGAGGCCAAGCAAAAATGAAAAATCATGTGAAGATAAAACATCAGATACAATAAGAAGAACAAACCCACAGCACAATTGAAGGTATTGGAAAACCATGTGACCATAAGTCCACAAACAGAAGAACATGCTTCAAAGAGACAATAACGAATAAAGAGAGTACAAGAACCTAATAGATCCACACAACTAGCTGAATAAAAAACCCACAAAGGCAAGAATACAAGAGGGGGCACCCAAAGACTAGTTCCTCCCAAAAAAGTGCATATCATATTTGGTGCTAAACTACTAAAATGCATTAATCTATTACAACGCCTCAAGGTGTGGAAAATCCTTCAAAAAGCATGTCGGAAGGCCCCTTCTTGGGCAAACAAGGGGGGGAAACATATCAAGAATATATTTAGAGATTGGAATAATATAATACTAATGACAACACAAAGTCAAGATGAGACATAGAGTTGGAATTGAACCTAAGCCAAACATAGGCATAGAAGCCTAGTTGCATGAATTTCTAAAGGCTTGATAAAAGTGGATGAAAATGAATTTGACAATGCCCAAGAGGGGACTCCAATATGGGAGAATGTGACAATACCAGTGATAGAGATTCTTAAAAACTACTACTTTCTAAGGGTATAAATTTGTATTACTATTTGTCTCTAATATCCTAGAATGTTCATAAAAGTCTTAAACATTGCAGCATGGCTAGGTCCAAAGTAGTGTACCTCGAGGCTTTGTCCCAAGGGTTTCACAAGGGTCCCCTCATGCAAAGATGTCCCAAGAGTGGCTATGATGCAGTCAAGGTAGGAGGATCCAATGAAGGACTGTCCAGCTTGCAGCATAATCCACTAACTCAACTCCATGATCATAACAGACATGCAACGAAAGCTAACAGCTAATCAACAGAAAGATAAAAGATATTTATGAACACAAGACACAAGATATATCCTAGGAAAACCCTAACAGGGAAAAAACCTAGCCTTCAAAGCTCATTCCTCATATATCATAACTTCAAATCAAATTGCACATGCCTCAAGGGCTTTATAGATTCTAGGCCACAACCCAGGGATTACAAAAGATTTATACATCAACATTCTTCCACGATATGATTTTGCTAATTCTCAACTTTCTGCTCTGCAACTTCTTCTGCTCTCTACTCTGCCTTCTCTATTCTGCTACTTTTTCGGATCAAAACCCTTCTTCATTTTGCTTCCTAACTGCATGTTATCGATCCCCCTTCCTTGTAACAATCCTCTATCTTCCATTTATATCCTTCGCAAGCCTTCTAATCATTATCAAGTTGGCCTAATTACAACGGTTAGTTAGGTAACGTGTAAACACAGATAGGTCAGCCCCAAACATAAGGCATTGCTCTGCAAATACATAGAACTTCGTGTGGATCTCCATAAAGGTCGGCCAGGTCCTAAACTTCCGTGAACAATACTCCTTTTGGCTCCGCAAACCAATTAACTTCACCAAACATTGTCAACTCTGCTCTATGAAAACAGGTAAGAACATGAAATCTTCTAATAGCAATATCTCTCTAGAATCGAACCCAAATGATCTAAATTTCTGATGTCATAGCTCATGGTGTCGAGTAACTAATTCCTGCTCTGCAGCCTCTAACAATTAAATGCGGTAAAATGAGGTATTCTCCAAGGTCGCCCTCTCGATACTCTGCAACTAAATGTTCACTATCCCAACTGATTTGAATGCTTCTGGATGCTCCTGCATCAAACTCTCGGGGTTATTTGAAAAGTGAGCCTCTTCATTTTGGTCTATATTGTGTCAATTCAATGTTGTCTCTTTGAGTTGGTTTGGCGATTTGTCCACAGGTACTTGCAACTGCCTCAAAGTCGGCGTTTTGTTCAAGTCCACCCTGAAAAACTACCTCAAGTGTGATCTGGATTCGGCGCTCTACTTGCAAGTGTTGCACTGCCTCAATGATCAGCAGTCTGAACAAGTCTTCTCCGCAAGTTGCCTCAAGTTCTTCATCTTGTCATGGTCTACGTTTAGCAATCTACTTGCAAGCCTTGCACTACCTCAATGATCAACCGTTTGAGCAAGTCTTCTCCGCAAGTTGCCTCAAGATCATTGTCTGCTTCAATCAATCAATTTAGAGTCAATCAATACATACATGCATCATTTACTGCTTTTCCTTCATTAGCTTCTTTGGTAGTAGGTTCTGGATGACATTTAATGCTTTATTCTTTCCTCCTCCAAACTTGAAAACAAGTTCCTCTGAATGGTTTGCTATCATATCCTTTTTCACCTCTCTGGTATCCTTCATTGTGATAAGAATTGTGACTCCTATCATTTCTCCCTCTATAGTTTGAAATTTTGTTCTTGTTCTGCTCTACATAAGGTCTTCTTTCTCTGTATCTTGATCCCTCTTTTCCTCCAACATATGAACACTTCCATCTCTACAACCTTCTAAACATACAAGTAACATGTTTCCATTTTGCTCCACCAATCCATCCATAATCCATCTGCATACAATTTGTCATAGGATTTCTTCTTCTCATTCTATTCCAACACATCTTTTCCAAGTGATTCCTCAATCCACAGAACTTACAAGGGCTTAGATCCCAACATAATTCCTTTTCATGTCCATGCCTATTACAATGTGAACAATACATACTTTTTCTTCCCTGATTTGACTTGTTTGAACTTGTAACAACATCCTTACCTCTGTCATATCCAAGGCCTTCACTTTTGGGTCTCATTATTGGTTCAATAGGTTATGTAATTCCTTGTTGATGCTTTCCCAATCCTTTTCCTTCATATCTCATTCTCTGCATGATTTTGAAACCGATACCATCACCAACAATTGTAGGCTTAGTTACATTGTTATCTTCAATCTCATTTCCTAAAGGGGCTTCTACAGCATCACACAAATCATTAGTATCACAAGAAACATCACAAAGTTCAGGCTTAGATCTCAAATTCTCATTCTCCTTCTTGCATGCTACAAGTGATTGTTCCAACTGATTAACATGTTCCTTCAAGTCAGATATTTCATTCTTTTGCAAACTGTTCTCCTTGTTCAGCTCTTTCAAACTTTCCTCTAGATCTTTGTTCCTCTTTTCCACCTTTACAAACAACTTGAATCCTTCTTCCAATTCTGCAAATCTCTTTTCAACATCTTCAAACAACTTCAGCTCTGCTTCTAATTCTTCATTCCTTCCTTTTAAATTTTTCTATTCTTCTTCAAGAGCATCATATTTATCTTCTCCTAGTTTCTTCATCCTTCTCATCAATTCTGAATTACACTTCTTGAGTTTGCACAATTCTTCTTCCAGAGTATCCCTTTCGCATATTAGGGTTTCATTTTCTTTCTTCATCCTCTTTCCAAGTTTCCTTGTTGAAACAAATCAAATGAACAACTAAATTTGAAAAGCTTACCCAAATCTTTCTCGCCCTAATCTTTCTTCTACGATGACACTTGTTACTTCTAGGGTTTCGCACTTGTTTCAACACTTTCTTCCTTCTTTACAGATCCACAACAAATTCGCAACCAGCCAACAGATTTGCAACCAGCTTTGATACCATTTGATGCAATCAAGGTAGGAGGGTCCAATGAAGGATTGTCCAGCCTTGCAGCCTAAGCCACTAACTCCATGATCATAATAGATATAGATATGCAACGAAAGCTAATAGCTAATCAACAGAAAGATAAAAGATATTTATGAACACATGACACAAGATATATCCTGGGAAAACCCTAACAAGGAAAAAACCCATCCTTCAAAGCTCATTCCTCATATATTATAACTTCAAATCCAATTGCACATGCCTCGAGGGCTTTACAAATTCTAGGCCACAACCCAGGGATTACAAAAGATTTATACATCAACATTCTTCCATGATATGATTTTGCTAATTCTCAACTTTCTGCTCTACAACTTCTTCTACTCTGCTCTGCCTTCTCTATTCTGTTACTTTTTTGGATCAAAACCTTTCTTCATTTTGCTTCCTAACTACATGTTATCGACCCCCCTTCCTTGTAACAATCCTCTATCTTCCATTTATATCCTCCGCAAGCCTTCTAATCATTATCAAGTCGGCCTAATTACAACAGTTAGTCAAGTAATGTGTACACACAGATAGGTTGGCCCCAAACATAAGGCATTGCTCCACAAATACATAGAACTTCGTGCGGATCTCCATAAAGGTTGGCCAGGTCCTAAACTTCCTTGAACAGTACTCCTTTTGGCTCTACAAGTCGCAGAATTGCTCTATAAACCAATTAGACTTCACCAAACACTGTCAGCTTTGCTCTGTGAAAACAAGTAAGAACATGAAATCTTTTGATAGCGATATCTCTCTAGAATCGAACCCAAATGATCTGAATTTCCGATATGTCATAGCTCATGGTGTCGAGTAACTAATTCCAGCTCCGCAGCCTCTAACAATTAAATGCGGTAAAATGCGGTATTCTCCAATGTCGCCCTCTCGGTACTCTGCAACTGAATGTTCACTGTCCCAACTGATTTGAATGCTTTCGGATGCTCCTGCATCAAGCTAAATGGGAACAAAACGTACCCCTGCCATCCTCAATGCCTAATCCCCAAAAAGAGGCCATCCCTATCAAGGTGTCCCGAACATCAATATAAAAAACTTACAATTTAATTTTTTTAAACCAAAAAAAAGAAGCTAAATCTAATCCTAAACCTAAAAGGGGGATCCAAAGGTTCCCCAACCGAAAAACCTATAAAAATCCTAGTTCATGCTCTTTTGCAGTCACCAAACAAAAAGAAATATAGGAAGACAAGTGTAGGAGAACCCACTGAATTGGTCACAATTGTATGGACCTCCATCATTGACAGACACTTGCCATTAGGCTCTTACCACAAGTTTATTGTTCCTTTGATGCTAGGAGGGACTAGTTTACATACAACCTCATGCACTCTATCATGAGGAACAAACTTACCTCTAGGAAAGCAAAGAAGCTTGCAGTTGTACACAATACCTTGTATCTCATGGGTTGCAAGCCAATTGCATTCAAGGAGAGTGCAGCAACATGATTCGATGTAGACCTAAAAAGCAAACGCATAATAATAAGGAAAAGGATGTGCATATAGGGTTGGCAAGGTCTAGTTGTGGGAGCTAGACAAGTGTAGAAAATCCAACAATGAGGAGTGTCCATAGCATTTGCATCAGATAACAACTTAGATTAGCAATTATACTTTGTGGATTCAACTCAATAAAAAACATAAATATTTGGATCAACTGATTGTCAAATTGTCAAACTTCATATAAATTTCAATTTCTTTACTCAAATTAATTACATCAATGATAAATTGCAACTTCTTTTAATATTTTTGTAATTATTTTAAAAATATTAATTTTCATTCATTAATTTAATAGTTGTCCCCTCACTGTGCCCAAAATCCAGAAAAAAAATTGTTGTCCCCAAAACTCAAAATAGCATTGGTCCAAAGAATATTTCTTATTACATGCTTGTTACATATTGTTGGAAAGTTTTGGATGCACAATCTAAAATAAGAAAATCTGATAGCATGCTTTTATAAGAAAAACAAAAGAGATATGCACCCAGCAAAAGATAGGAAAAGTTAAAAAAAGCTAAGTGCGTCCTACTAAACGAGAATAGCTACCAAGCAACAACTACATAAAACTAGCACTCTCTCTTTGCAAGGGAGGCGTTCTCTATCAAACCCTATCTCTCCCTCAATATCTCAAACTTCCCTTTTGTCAAGCTTTCTCAAAATATTTGCAACCTATGAATCTGAGCTTAAGAATAATACTCCCTTTTGAACTCTATCTCTAAGGGAATGGTACCAAATGTCTATAAGCATGTAGAGATTATGAAACACTAAACTCTCAAAGAGCTTGATGCAGTTTTGATTGTCAGAGCAATAGTTACAAGACTCACTAGAATCAATGAGTCTCGTGGTGAGCAAGGCTAAACAAGTCCCAAAGAGTCCAACATGGTTCCTATCGTGTTTGGTCAAACTCACCAAGTCTGCCAAACTTGCAAGACTCACCATGTCACAAGCCTTTCACCCATTAGAAGAGTAGCAAAAAGTAGGAAAAGCAAAAGCAAAAAAACTAAAACTAAAACCTAAAACCTTAAAATAGACTTGCATAACTTTTAAATGCTTTTGATTAGAGGAAAAGCAGGTTTTGAAGAGACCCGAAACCCTTTACATAAAAAAGGTTGCTTTAAGAAAAGTTAAGACAACACAAGCAGCCAACCATCAACAAAACAACATAATTGAATGAGGCCGATCTCATTCTCTTAAGGCGTGATTTCTTATGTGAAGACTTCTTGTTATGGATGTGTTGACGTGGTTTTTGAGACCGCACCAACACAGAATAAAGTCTCCCAACGGACGCTCTATCCTCTCTTGAACAAAGTATTCAAAGATAAGATTATGTAAGATCGCAAGCTTAACTCATAAGGTTCCTTGAGTGCTAATAGAAATCGCTAATACTGGCGTATTGCTGGTATGTCAAGGGGACTTACACAATTGTTCCTCGACGGCTAGCAACAAACAAGAGACTAAGGGCCGTGGATCTCAAAATGATTTTGCTGTGTGAGCGCAGTTTCCTAATTCTAACCGGAAATGAACTGAATTTAAAAGGGTGGAAATTTCCAAGAAGTTTTTATTCTCCTTTCATTCTAAATGCGTGATATGTGTTTCATTTCTTTAATAGACTTCAACCAGATTTCACCTAGCCTGGCCGGAAGAAAATCGGGTGCAATCTTCAAGGGAAATAGCAAAAGATGTTCAAATTATGACTTAACATGCATACACCATCACAACGACGATATGCTATGTAAATCACAACTCTAAGTTAAACTCAAGGTAATGTCCAGTTGACCACACAAGGCAAACTTATCATCAACAAGCCGCTAGTGGTATGGAATAAAGCGAAGCTATCTTAGTAAAACACCACACACCAAAGTAAGCTACTTGCATGAAATTAAGCTACTTGGATACGAAAGGAAGAAGAGACCTTGCTAGCAATTCATGACAAGACGAATTCCATCATCAATGAAAAGATCTATTATCACAAAATGTGTGTTGCTGACAACACTTCAAAAAAGTTTCAAGCAAAAGTAAAACTTTCTCTCTTCTCCAAATTATGCAAAATGCTCTACAATGCTACACTATCTAATTCTAATGCTAATACTCTCTCAATGTCTACTGTCTACTATTCCAATGTCTAATCTAATTCTAATCTATTCTAAATGAGGGGGACTCCCCCTTTATATAGCTAGCCAAGTCCCAAAAGACGGCTAGGGTTACAATCAATAGAGTGGCCAGAATCATGCCACCTCAGCCCTAAATAATATTGCCCTAAAAACCGCCACGAAGGAGAGTGGGGTAATAAATGTGCCATAATGTCCACCATCATCCTTCTAGAAGATTCCGTTTGCAGACGCGTTCACACTGTCCTTGATCTTCCTTCTTGACTTTGTTCTTTGACTTCTTCCACTTGAGGATCTTCATCTTTGTCCCTTGAGTTAACACTTAGCCAATTTCTTGCAACTTTTTCTTTCTTCATGTGAAACTCATCTTCATCGTGCTTCACCACTTCCAGACATCGTGCTCAGGCTTCAACGTTCCTCCTGCAAAACAAGCAAGGAGAGAAGCATTAGAACACTTCACAATATAAACTCAACTCACTCACCTGATCCTCACGCTCCAACTTTCAAGCGTTCATCGCCAACTTTGCGTTCAAACTCATGCCTTAGACAAACTTCATCTTTGAGAAATTCATTTCACCTGCTGGAGCTCTGATAACCTCGATTTTATTCATTTCTGGCTCAAGTAAACTATCTTCACGAAGGATTGAAGCAAATCCACCTAGGCAGTTTCTTTCAAATTCATCGTCTGGAGAATCTTACCTTGAAAACACATTTTCTTCATTTTTGCCTTAGAAAATTTTCAAATTTCCCTTAGGAAATAAATCAACCTGGTGCTCACTTAAAATCTTTATCCCAAAATTCTCAACAAGCTGTGGAAGACCTTAAACTCAACTCCTCATCGATAATCTTCGATACCCAAAAGAAAATTTTCTCCAGAACGCCTCGAACCCATGGGTGCTCAACGAACGGGTTCATTTAATTTTCTGGAATTTTGAACCTTCGAAAAATATTATTTGTCAAATTTAAATCCGTTCTTCGCCTGTGATCATTCTGTGTTGCTCCAGCTTGAGAAATTAGAATTCATCCTGTATTATCATCCATCCTCTGGCAACTCCACTCGGACTTCAGGAAAATTCATCACTTCATCATACTTAGGCATTTTTCTAAGGGAGAAAATATTTTGTGCCTTAGAAAATTTTTGAATCACTTCGAAAATCTTGCCTTAGAAAATTTTATATCCAACTTGATCAACTTTGCCTGTGAAAATATCAACCTCACTTAGAAAAATTTTTTATGAAGGCGCCCGGCACATTTTATTTTCTAGCCACCACTTCGTATTTAACTTCACACTTGAAAAATATTTTTGGGGCTCCAATGCCTTAGAGGAAATTTTATCACTTTGCAACTTCAACGCCTTAGCAATATTTGCCAACAACTTGTATTTCACCACGCCTAGCATATTATTCCTCTCCTCTGGCAATATTTTCTAACACCTATACCACTCATCACCCTTGGCGTATCACTTCATCATGCCTTAGGAAATTCTCCAACACTTTTCAACTTTAGGCGCCTAGCATTTAACATTTTATTTCCACCACCCTTGGCATATCACTTCATCATGCCTTAGGAAATTCTCCAACACTTTTCAACTTTAGGCGCCTAGCATTTTATCTTCACACTCCACACGCCTTAAAACTTTTCCAACATCCACCACCTTGAGCGCATTTAGCCTTTGAAGAGGGATGACGCCAAGTATTTATCACGCTTTCACCACGCCATTAGTCACATTTCACATCACATGCATTTAACATGGCGCATTCAAAGGAGAGAGAAGAATAACTCTACAACATATTTACTTTTGTCTTGACATGCCCTCATTTGGGCGCATTTGATGCCTATAGGAGGATGAAAATTCGCTGACTTGTTGACTTCTCAGCTGCATGGGCGCATTTTGGAGGATGAGAAGGATGACTTTTCAGCTTCCTAGATTTTGTCTTCATATGGCATGCTTTGGGCGCATTTTGGAGGATGAGAAGGATGAAAAATGTTTGACTCTTTTGACCTTTCTCTCCCTTGGGCGCATTTTACCCATGAAGGAGGATGAACTTTCAACGCCTAGCTGGTGACTTTTCAGCTTTCTTCATTTTGTCCTCATGCGGCCCCATTTGGGCGCATTTTGAGGGTGATGGAGGATAAAGTTTGAAACGCCCCTTTGACCTTGTTGACTCCTAAACATGGGCGCAAATAGCATGGTGAGGTGGATGAGATTCTAACGCCTTAGACTTCTTGTTGGGCGCATTTGCTACATGAGAAGGATGGGCGCAAATGGAGGGTAGTGGAGGATATCTCCATGCCTTAGAAAAAAAAAAATTTCAACTCTTGAAGTGGGCGCATTTAGCCTTGTGTGGAGGATGAGAGTTATACTTAGAAATTTTTTTTTTTCTTTTAAACTTCTTCATCCCTTGAGGGCGCATTTTGCTATGGGAGCAGGATGATATGTGTTGACTTCTTTGACTTTTATCACCTTCGACCAGTTGTGCTTTGGGCGCATTTTGGCCTGTGTATTGGACGAGCTTCATGACTTTGAAATTTTCCATGCTTCCTTACTCACCTAGCGCATTTTAGCATGTCTACTGGATGAAGTTCCAGACTTAGAACTTTTTCCATCATTTTTTCGCCAGCTTACGTGCCCTGCTATTTTTAGTAAGTCCTCTCAATTTTGTACCTCTGAAGCTCGGAATGACTTGAAATTTTGCGCACTGCATCCTCATAGCCTTGTTGTCCTGTTGACACTGCCATTTTTAGTCACCCTGCTATTTTTAGCATGTTTCTGAAGGTGGTTTACTATAAATAGTAACCTCTTGTTTCTGGAAGCTCCATCGCTCCGTTTGACCTGGAATTTGAATGAGGTGCTCCTCGCACTCATCGCTGGACCTTTACCGCTTTACACCGACGAAGTGCACTGATTTACTATTTTAGCATGTTTCAATCTGGATTTACTATAAATAGTAAGGCTTCGCTTTGACTTGAAATTTCACCTCGCCATAGCCTCATGATCGCCGGACGCGTGGTTTACAACGGATTTTGAAGATTCTCGAAGCTTTTACGCCTTCATTTTTAGGCCCGAGGTTGAAACCTGCACTCGCTTTTGCGCATACCAAATGAACTCGCTTTGTTCTCAAGCCGTAATCGCGACAACTGCGGATTCTAAATCACCGGAAGCGTCACCGGACATACTCAAAATAGCAAGTTCCTTTGCCGAGTGGAAATCTCCGCTTGCATGTCACACCATCGCGAAGCTCTAAAACCCATCGAATCAATTCGGCATAAAGAAACTTACATGCAACCTCTAAAAATAGCCTTCCTAAGGTCAACTCGGAAGTTGTCTCGCTTTGCATGTTATGTCGCTAAGGTCTCAAAACCCGTATGAATATGCCAACATGCAAAGAAAAACTCTGCATCTGACCCATGAAATTTGTGCCCGAAGCCTGACTGCTAAAAATAGCAAGTTGTTCGTTTTCGCTCAAATTTTGCATACGAGTAGCCTGATATGCTCTGAACGCAGTGTGATCGTCGGAATTTCAAAATAGCTGACAGATTGCCCTGAATTACAGACTTACTAAAAATAGTAAGTATCTCAGAATCCGATGAAATTCGCTGAGAGCCTGCTGGAAACATGCTGACAACAATGTTAAGCTCAATTTTCAATGTATTCACCTCGTTTGACTTCAAATTGGCTGGAAAGACTCAAACCCTAATTTCAGACTTGGCCAAATTCATGTTTAAGCTCGATGATGGAGACATCCCGGAAAGACAGACATCAGAAAAGAGACAGAGGGAGAGAGGGAGAGACAAAACCCAAGCCAAAAGACCAAAATGGAGCAAAAATTAGGGGTCCCCATCTTGAATGGGGCGATGTGTGAAAAAGGTCACAACAGGATGGCCGACTCCTTGATTATCATATATTATATTCTTATCTAGGCCAACTAGCAACTTGAAGAGACACGTCTCTTCTCCTCTCTTTTGTATATATACTCATTCATTTGTTCATTGTTAATCATCCAATACACATTGTTCATCCACTAGTCTAAGGTGCGAATAAGAGAGGAGCAGAGCAGATTAGTAAATCTGTTATAAAAGTCTGAAGATCATCTTTGTCTTATTGCTGTGTGAGAAACAGCTTACTATGTGTCCTCTTGGCCTCATTATTGGCCTCTATTGTAAAGGAGATTTCTTATTGAGATTCAATAATATAAGAGATATTATTGGTTGGGTTTTTCTCCCTCAAGAGGAGGGTTTTCCCAGGGTATCTGCTGTGTACTGTGTTGTTTTCTGAATTAATTTTTGTGCATGTTAATCTGATCACTAAAATTTAACATGGTATCAGAGTGGGTTTGAGGAAGATCGTGATCAGATTTCTTATTTCAGCGATACTCTTTTCTCTTTCTCATTATTGTCTATCTCTATCTCTTCATCAAGATGGTGAACGGTCTCAAGATCGAGGACAGACTTGAGGGAGCAACAAACTTCACATCTTGGAGATTCAGAATTATGCTCACCTTGGAGGAAAACGAATTGGCGGAGTTCGTGGAGAGCAAAGTCCCCGAGCCTACGGATGAGGAAGAGAAAGTTAAATGGAAGAAGAAAGATACTAAGGCGAAGAAGATGTTAGTTGATTCCGTGAAGGATCATATTGTTCCTATTGTCTCCAAGTTGAAGACGGCAAGGGAGATGTTTAAAACCTTGGAGGAGATGTACGAAATCAACAACACTGGGCCTCGCTCAGACCGAAGCAACTACAATTTGAATGGCTGAAGGAGAATCATTATTGCTTACTTCATGAAGATTTCCTCCGAATTGAGAGATCGTCTTCATTGGTCATTTTGTTGATGTCAAGGATTTGACCATGTTGACTCCTAATGCTCTTCCTTCATCTTGGGAGTCTTACATTCAAGGAATCACTGCAAGATCAAAACTTCCCAAGTTTGATCGCTTGAGGGAAGATTGTATTCAAGAAGAGTCTAGGTTGGCTGCGAGAGGTATTGGTCGAAGCTCTGGGCCAAATAAAGATTCATGTTCTTCCGGGCCAACTCTCTAAGAAGGCGGAAAGATGGAAAGAAAGGATATTTCTCAAGAGAATAGATAAAGGAGTTGATGGTGCTCCCGCATTCGAGAAGAAGTAGGACCTCTCTAAAGTCCAATGTTTTCGTTGTGACAAGTTTGGTCACTATGCAAAGGATTGCCCAACCAGGCCTAATCAGCATGCTTCATTTGCGGATGTGGATGAGATCTCCCCTTAGAAGGATTCTAGGGAATTTCTATTCTAAGTCATGGGCCTGTGTTCAAGCCGTGAAGGTTGTGTGTTGATCTGTGCGCATGAGCAGCGTGTCTTATTGTGTCCAATATTTGCATCCATCAAGAGATAAGTATTCTTTGTTTGCTGAGTTATTTCATTTATTTGGATCTTGTGTGATTAGTATAGAGAGATTGTAATTTCTCTTGAATTGTGCTCTCTAGCATAAAGATCCTTTGAAGATTTCAAATTATTCATTGCGAGTTGTTTCATGCTAATTATGTAGATCTCTACGTGTGACTTTGAGATGAAAAAGAGAATTGCATTTTTCGTTGTGATAGGTTGATCGCATCGATATCATTCTCTAATGCATGAACTGTGTTAGAGCCTTGACTCTTGGAGAGAGTTGGTTCTACTTGCTAACTGCATAATGCATTCAAGAAATTTGCAGTTGTTCAGATTGTCTTTTGTTGTGCTAAGTTTAGCACTCTCGAGAAGAGTAAAAGTTGGAAGAAAGAGTTATATCAAATTTCAATAAAGATAAGTTCTTTATTCCTTCTTTATGACTCTTTGATATATTTCTTTTATAGGTTGATTTACTTATTCATGTTTCAATATTGTTCATAAATTCTTATGTATTCATGCTATAACCTGAGATAGTAAACTTTGTATGATTCCAGCCTTGATATTTCTTTGGATAATTATAAACTGTTAGTAATCTCTCTCTAAAATGCTTACAGTTCACTATTCTAGGAGCAAGAAGGTGATGAGAGATTGCTTAGTGATGAAAAGCTTGAGGCATCTTGTGAGGAAGTCATATCGACCAAAGAAATGATCAAGCGTGAAGTCACAACTTGCAGCCATGAGACTGAGTTGGTGGCTAGAGGGAGTTCACTTCCAGAAGTTTTCTTTGCAATCTCTGAAGCAGGGATCAAGAGGGAGTTCTGTGTCTCACTAAGAAGAAGTGAAGGTTGCAGTGTTGCAAGGCAAAGTGTTAAATCCTTGAGAGACCTCTTCAGCTGCTGAGATCATAATTGCACAAGACAGTCATCTAGATTTGATATCGGTAGCTCCGCAAACCTATTCAGAATAGAGTAATCTACTATGAGGTCGAGGAGGTCTACCCTAAACTCTCTACTATACCAGAGTTGTGTACCGAGGCAAGTGTTGTAGGCAATCTTGGACGAAGAGGTCAAAAGGTTGATGCAAGTGCTTGAAGATTTAGAGGGAGCCTATTGAACCTGAAGAAGATGATAATCTAGTTGATCTTGGTTCTTTATGTTGATTTATGGAAACCAATTTTTAGAAGCTTAAGGAGGCTGTAGCTAGTTCAGACTTGGTGGATCCTACATTGTATAGACAGCTGATTGGGTCCTTGATGTATCTAGTTAACACTAGACCTGATATCT
>VDFB02181099.1:0-21939 GCA_007258455.2 Sequoia sempervirens | reverse complement strand
GAAGTGGAAAAAAATCAGAACACATACATAGATGATATAAAGTATATTAACTTACAAAGTGTCTGAATCTTGGCCAATCTTCTGTATATGTCAATGTGAAGTTTCCTTGCTTTATAGGGCATGATGTCATGGAACAAAGGTCAACAATCTCTGAATAAACTTTTAATCCAATCCAGGTGACCACAATGTCCAATTTCCCTCCAGATATGGTAACATTTCTCCCTAATGATCATAAGCAATAATTAAGTAATCTAACAATCTCATTCAATCTATCATAAAACAGACATGAAGTCCACATAAATATCATCTATCATTGCATCTTTATGATCTTGATATTCCTCTTCATGAAGTTTTCTAATGGTTATGTTGTAAATAGAAAAATCAGATCAATTTCTTAAAAAATAGTAGCATCATTAGAGGTTAAAAATGGTCAAAGCCTAAATAGATATTAAAGGCTGTGGAATTGACATCATTTAAATTGAGGTGTTGGAATGCTAACTCATATTTCTATTAAATCTCCAATGGCATTTCTCGAGGTAGTAGAAACACTAGATTTCCATAAAAATAAATACGAGTGTTCACAGTTATATATATCAGGCCAACTTCATACCAGTTTCTGATTTACTTTCACCAGGTAGCTTCTTAAGAAATTCATCATCATCCTTGATAATTGTGCAATTGTGAATTATTTAAGGACAGAATAATGCAAAAAGACAGAAACCGTTATAATAAAGATGTCCACTGTCTCATGCTAAAGAACACTCAATCAGATTGGAAGTTCTTTTACAGCTAGTGAGCTGAGAGATCTCATGGATGAGGTGAGTACTTACATTGCTTCCAACTGCCAGGCAAGACAATCAAGATTTGCCTCTCCAATTTAAGCTCAGTTTCTTTCATATATGCTCAAAATCTTTGTTTACAGTGATAAATTGATAATTGAAGATAAGATAAAACCCTCCATTAATGTTTTCCTTGGTCTTCAAAGCCACCATTTGTAAAAATTGCATGTTCTACTATGCTCTTTCAGGTACACTACTATAGTGTCACAAATTGACATGCTTATAACATGTATTTAAAACAACTGTACAAATTTTCTGAAGAGAAAAACAGATAAAGATCGTAAAGGTTTCATAACATTTAACACACTTAATATAAATTGATTTCTTTCACCTCTAGAGAGTGACTTCCAGGATGGGATTAAAATTCTATGTACCATTTCATTCCAAAACCAAAAATAGAACAGCTTTCTTCTTATGTGATTCTTACAACATGCTTCCCTACATACAAATTGATTTAGCTGCATTAAATGTCTATTTTATGTTCATTTTGTAGATTCTTCAAATGTTTTTGTTTGCAATTGTAAGAGTGCTTGACCAGAGTATGAATTCATCAATAACCTATTCTTTTTTTGCAGATATAAAGTCTTTTTATAAAACATCTTCATTCAATCATTTATTTGTTTCCTAATTTTCTTAGCAAAAAACACCAGCAGAAGAATTTGAAGGATTCAATGTGATGGTTGCAGATGGTCACAAAATATTATGCAACAAGAAAGTTCCACAATTGCCCATCACTATGGGAAATTACACAATTACGAATGATTTCTATGTGGTGGATTTGGGAGATACTCATGCCATACTTGGAGTCCAGTGGTTACATTCACTGCGGAAGTATTCACAAAATTTCCAGACCATGGAATTGAAGTTCAGAACTGCAGATGGTCAACGGGTAGTGCTTAGAGGCATGTCTACTGAAGCAGCCAAGGTTATTTCTGCTAGACGAATGGAGAGTATCATTCGTCATGATGATATAGTTTAGGTAGCGGAGTGCTTGATCACCACTAAGGAGGATTCTAATTCAGGGCAGACATATCATGTGGACATTCAGGAGCTCATAGGGAAGCATGATAAGGTTTTTAGGGAGATACCACCAGGAAGACCACCAGACAAGGGTTTTGAGCGCACTATTGAGTTGGAAGAGGGGGTGAAACCTGTCATCACTACCCCCTATCAACACCCCAAAAAGTTTAAGGATGAGATTGAGAAAGCAATCAAGGAATTGCTTCAGATGGGGCATATCAGGCCAAGCTCAAGTTCTTTCGCTTCTTCAATGGTGCTGGTGAAGAAGAAAGATGGAACAATGCGGATGTGTATTGACTATAGAGCTCTCAACAACAAAACCATCAAAAACAAATATCCAATACCCAGGATCGATGAGCTCTTGGATGAGTTACATGGTGCAATTTATTTCTCCAAGATAGATCTTCATTCGGGGTACCACCAGATTAGAGTTCGAGAGCAGGATATTCATAAGACCGCATTTAGGTGTCACTATGGCCATTATGAATTTTTGGTGATGCCCTTTGGATTAACAAATGCACCTGCCACATTCCAGTCATGTATGAATCATATCTTCAACAAGCAGTTGTGTAAGTTTCTCCTAGTGTTCTTTGATGACTTGTTTATTGTAATGAGCCGAACTAATTTTTTTTTGTTTTTCCAATTACAATTACAATCAACACGCACCCATTAAGGTTAGCTCTAAAACCAAAACGATGCGGAAAGCAACTCTAACCAAGGATGTACACCAGGATCCCGATGTTGGGCAAGGTGTGAGCATTTGGTCAGAGGATCTGATGCAATGCAGAACTGGAAGGGAACTCTAACCAAGAATGCATCTAGGATAGACGAGCATATGGTCAGAGGATCTTATGCATGCTGAGCTGAAAGTAACTCTAACCAGGATGGCGCCGAGGGATGGCGAGCATATGGTCAGAGGTCCCTAAAACTACTAACTGAAAGTAAATAGGCGGCAAGCCAGCCTCTTCCACTTATTCAGCGGGAAGTACAATGAGCAAAGAAGGAAATAAAGAAAATGCTGACAGTACTACTATTCAGCTTACAATGAATTAGAGAGTGTCTGCCAAGAACATAAGATTAAGAGTTAAATAATGCTGCAACAGTATAGTAGACTCTCCCTTGCTTGATAAGAATGCTTAGACCCAAAAACTTCACTCAAAGGACCAACGTTATAATCTGATTTTTGACAGACCTGCAACTTAATATGCATAACCAGCAACCCTAGCCTCCACTAAAATGCACACAACTCACTCAAAACCCACCCAAAACACATAAGACGAAATGCATAATGCTTCTAAGATATTGGCGCCCAAGAATGAACCATAAAATTGATCCAAAGACTCATATTTTTGCACGAAATTCCAAGCACCACTAAAAAGGTACAGCCCTCAAGGAGGGGCGATTTTGCTCCATAAAATCCAACACTTGAAAATAAAATCTGAAACTTGGCACTCAAGGTCGCCCCTAGCAAGAAATCAGATTGGTAAAACACCCAAAACAGAAATATTTTTATTTTTGAATCTATGAATGAAACTTACAATCAGCTATGATAATCAGCAACTCCAAAATATGACTAGAATGCAAGGAAACTGAACTAAGATGCTAGGAAACTCAAGTACAATGCTAGACAACTCAACTACAATCTACCTCTCAACTAGTTGCTATCTTTCAAGCAAGAAGCTGAGCCAAGCTAGGAGGTGTGCTTTCCTCGAAGCAACTCTGTCACCATTTCGACAGCATAACTTTACTGAAGATATGAGATAAAGAACTAAAGAGAGAAGGCCTACTTTTATAGACTTAGCAAAGCATCTCCAGAAGCTTCTAGAAAGTGCGCCCTTTTTTTAGTTTGAATTGACTTCATTTTCCCTTCAAAAATGGCGTCCCTCTTCCCAATGCAATATTTGATCTTTTAATAAAATATTAAGCTCCTTGAAGTTGGCGTCCCCCTTAAGCATCACATATTTTTGGCCTTGGAAATATTTAATAACCTTCTAATGAGGCAATCAACCTTGAAGTCCCCCTTTTAAAACAACTTAAAGTGATGAAGCTAGGCCAAGGGGTCAACATTAAAATAAAACATTATTTAAATCAACCTAACTTATCTCTTCAGAAAAAGCATCCAAAGGCCAAAAATCAAATTACTAATGAACTGGTTGAAGAAGAGAGCCAACTGCACTGAAATTCACAAGACCACTGCCAGTAATAGAATTTACTAAAAATAGTAAATTCATGAAGGTGCTCAGATCACAATGCAAGCTATACCACTGCGAAGCTCTCTGAAAACCCAGAAAGAATCCGCAATCCAATCTCCAAACTTCAAGCAACAACCTCCTCAAAATAGGAAACCCTAATTTTCACCTTCCAAGTAGCCTACGGGTCTCCGGAATAGGCCAACGGTCAACTGAATCGATCACAATTGAGAAGGGGACATTACATTTATCTACAATAAAACATGGGAGGACCATCTGAGACATTTGAATGAGATTTTGACTATCATGGAGGAGCAATCTTTATATGCTAAGGCCTCCAAATGTGAATTCGTCCTTAAGGAGATATTGTATTTGGGACATGTGATTAGTGCTAATGGGTGAAGGTCCACTAGGAAAAAATTCAGGTGATACTTGACTGGCCACCCCCTAGGACACTCACGGAGTTACGAGGGTTCTTTGGATTGTGCAGTTATTACAGGCGGTTTGTGAGGGGATTCTCTTAGTTGGGGGCACCATTGACAGACTTGACTAAGAAGGGTGCATTCAATTGGTTAGAGGAGGCTCAACGAGCTTTTGATAAGCTCAAGGATGTGATGAGCAGTTGTCTTGTTTTGGCACTTCCAGACTTCACACAACCATTTTTTCTTGAGTGCGATGCCTCGAGTGAAGGCATTGGGGCAGTATTGATGCAAAACCGACATCCCATAGCTTTTGAGAGTCGGAAACTTAGAGGACCAAAGAGGCTATACTCCATTTATGATAAAGAAATGCTCACCATCATGCATGTTTTGGCGAAGTTCAGACAGTATCTAGTTGGAGCCAAGTTTGTGGTGAGGACCGACCACAATAGCCTCAGATATTTCTTGGAGCAGATGGATTTGAATGAGAGACAGCAAAAGTGGGTCAGCAGAGTACAGGCTTATGATTTTGATATAGAGTACATGAAGGGGAAGAAGAATGTTGTTGTGGATGCCCTTTCCAGAAGACCTTCAGCTTGCTCACTTTCTGAGATTTCCGCAGATTGGAAATACCTCTTGTTGGTAGAGTATTCTAAGAATAGGTTCGCTTGCGAGTTGATGGATGGATTGATTCAGGATGATAGGTATCGAGTAGTCGATGATGTGATTTTCTATAAGGACAGAATACCAAAGTCTCAGCTGAAGGAGAAGATATTGCAGGCTTCTCATGACACCCACTTGGCAGGCCTCCAGGGCTATTTCAAGACTTATAGACAGATCAGAGAGAGATTCTCTTGGAAGGGCCTCAAGGATGACGTCTTGAGACATGTCAGGGAGTGTGTGACTTGTCAGCAAAACAAGTCAGAGCATACCCATTCAGCCGGATTACTTCAGCCATTACCCATTCCAGAGTAGAAATGGGAGAGCATATCTATGGACTTCATCACGGGTCTACCTAAGGTGCATGGGAGAGATAGTATCTTCATGGTGGTGGATCGGTTGATGAAGTATGCTCACTTTTTTGCTATTCTGTCAGAGTATAGGGCTCCACAGGTGGCTGAGTTGTTTTTCAGAGAGGTATTCAGATTGCATGGACTACCCAGGAACATAGTCAGCAACAGGGATAGTAGATTTATGAGTGCTTTCTGGCAAGAGTTGTTTAGATTGGTTAGCACCGAGTTGACTCCGAGCACAAGTTACCATCCTCAGACAGACGAATAGACAGAAATTGTGAATAAATGGATTGAGGGGTACTTACGCAATTACATTGCAAGACAGCTACGAGCATGGATTAGGTGGTTGCATCTAGGAGAATATTGTTATAACACCACACATCATATGTCCATTGGGATGAGTCCTTTCCGAGCCTTGTATAGATATGATGCACCTTCATTTACGTAGTTGGATTTTGGCGAGAGTAGGGCTCCCAAAGCCAAGGATTGGATTCAGGAGAGTCAGGATATCTTGAGGGAACTCAAGGATAATCTACAAGTGGCACAAAATCAACAAAAGACATATGCTGATAGACATAGGGTGGAGCGCAGTTTTGAGGTTGTGATTTGGTATATCTTCGCTTGCAGCCTTACAAACAGTCTTCTCTTAAGAAGAGCGGAGCAGAGAAGCTCAAGTCCAGATTCTATGGACCGTACAGGATTATCAGAAGGATTGGAGAGGTAGCATATGAGCTAGAGCTACCTAAGAGCAGCAAAATTCATAATGTGTTTCATGTTTTGTGTCTCAAAAAGGCACTAGGTCAGCAAGTTACTTCTTCTACTAAGCTTCCTCCATTGGATGAGGGGCATTTGGTGCTTGTTCCCGAGGAGATTACAAATACTCGAGAGAGGAGATTGAGAAACAGGGTGGTGAAGGAGTATTTGGTGAGATGGAGAAATTTGCCAGCAGAGGACGCTACATGGGAGAATGAGCAGATATTACAGCATCTGAGTCTGCAATTGCTTGAGGACAAGCAATTTTGGGAAGGGAGGACTGTAACGTCCCCTTCTTGATGGCTACAGGATATTATTTTAGGCTTTATTATTCCCGAAGGCTAAATTGGAGAAATAAGGGAATAATTTATTAAATTAATTATTTATAAAGTTATCTCAAAAATAAATATCATAAGATGACTTTATATTTTAATTAATTTAATAAAAGTGACTAAAATAAAATGAAATATTAAAAAGTCACTTAAATAATAAAATAATAAAATATTCTGGAAGCTTCTTGCAGGTGATTGTAATTTCTTTAAAAGGAGCTTTTGGAGAGCATTTGAGACATCTTGAGTTGCATATTCATCTACTTGTGTTGAAGAGCTTGAATGCTTGAAGACTTGCCTAAGGGTTTGAAGACTCTAAGGTACCGGTTTTGATTGTGAAATATCAATCCTAGCTGGAAGGGAGTGAGAGATATTGCAGTCTTTCACATTGGGGCAAAATTTTGTGGCCATTAGCCAAATTTTGGACACTTGAGGAAATCGATTTTGGAGGTGATTGCAGATTTGAATGAATTATTCTTCCAGTCCAATCCAAGGACGATTTTGTGAGGAGATAGCTTCCAAGTTGTAGGCATTTGCAGCTGATGTATTGAAGAATAAAATCAGACATGACTCTATGCTAGGCGCACTTGAAGAGGGGACGATTTTGTGTTAAAAGGAAAGGAAAAATTCAAAGAAAATTGGAACAAGGTCGATTTGCATCAAAGAAGAGGGGGGCTGCTTTTTGGAGGCTGAAGACACCTTATTTCAAGAGAATCGAACTTATCATTGGCTGCTGCAACTTTTCCAGGTTCCTGCAAGTTGATGTTTCTATTGCATTTTGTCATAATTTCATATAGGGCTGTAGGTTGTTGTTGTTAGCAACTTAGCATTGTAATTCAGTCATTAAGAGTTCAAAGACAATTGTAATCGAAAGGCTGAAGCAAATTGAATTTTATTTCAGTCATAGTAGCAAGTTGGAAAATTCATATCAGCATTACATATCTAGTTGTAACTCTCTTTTACAATATTGCAAATTGAAATGGGAGAGATAAGGAGTTTGCTTGCAAAGTATTTGTCCAAATGACTCTCTTATGTGATTACATTTTGTTGTACCCAAACCAAATTTTTTGCTTCATCAAGGCATTTTGCTTAAAAGAGTCCAAACCTTGCTAAAATGATGTCAAATACAGTTTTTGGGCAATATCAAGCAGTACCTGTTGATTAGAACCTGAATCGGGGACTCAGAAAAAGGTATTTCACGATGGAGGAGCATATCATGATGACAATTATACCTTTGCATGGTCATTTTAGTGACCAAGACGAAGATTTCAGTGATCAATTTATAAAGATTTCTCAGGCAAAAGCAAAATTGCGCCCCTGTAGCCCAGGGGCGCCCTTCTCTTTGAAGGCCCAGATTTTGTGACATGTGCTCATAAACACTGTCAATCTCTTCGGAATTACCCCAATTATCCGATAAGCTATCCTGCGAGATTATCCGAGGTTTGTAGCTCCAATAACCGACGTCAGAAGTTGAGGATTCCAGAGATTGTAGATTACGAAAATGATCAGTTCACAAGCTTTGGCGCCCCTGTAGCTCAAGGGCGCCCTCTTTAATGGAGGTTCAAATTCTGTTATTCGTGATTGTTGATGCATCTAATCTTTTCACGACTAGTCTGGCTATCCGACGAGCTACCGAATGCAGACATCCGAGACCCAGAGCTCCGACAGTCAGGGCTAGAAGATGAGGTTACGAGGAGACTTCACATCACAAAAACTTCCTCTAATGGTGAAATTGCGCCCCTGTAGCTCAGGGGCGCCCTTCAAGATGACCCCTGAGATGATTGAAATTGCAGATGAGGTCTTCCTGACATCCGTGCTACTCTAGTCCGGTTTCGCAATGCACCAGTCAGCCTGTCAATCCAATATTCTGAAAGATCGTGGCAGAGATTCTACCAGGCACGTAAATCAGAGGGTGGAGAAACGTTAAATATTCACTGTAGCCTCTGTAGGCCAGGGGCGCCCAGCCTTTAGGCCTGTCAGATGGTGTTATTTGCTTTCATAGTCTTAACGGGATTCATGCGCAATTACTCCATCTATCCAATGAGCTCAGCCGTCAGCCTCTGGGATTTGGCAAATGCTCGTACGTGCGAGGTCTTTGCAAAATACTGAAAAACGTAGACAGCTCAAAAAATGGCCAAGTCTGGTCATATATTCCATCTTGGGAAAGGCGCCTTTCTCTTTGAGGTCTTAGAAGCAGTTTTCTTGCTTCGTCACCTCCAAAGACATCTCTTGTAGGTCCTTCTGGCTACGTGTTAAGACAGAGGGTGCGCGAATCAGGTCACCCCAGCTCCCGATAACATAGGTCAAAGTAGGGCATCTGGTTGAGAGTTGTACTTTTGTAAAAATGATGTTTGAGCCTTTTCAGTCCAGAGGCGCCCTTGCTTTTGGGGTCCTATGAAATATGCTAACCAATTTTTCGAAGGAATAACACAAAATAACCAGCAATAGATGATTGGATTAGCGTTAGCCTCAAATTAAAATCTGAACTTGAATGGAAGATACTGAATTTGAACTGAAGAAACTGAACTTGAATAGAAGAACTACTCAACGTCAAGAATGTGCACTCAAGATCCCACTGAGGGCGAGGTGCTAACATATGACGGAGTCTAAGAAATTGAAATTATGAACTATTAGGCGGATAACCAGCCATGAGAAAACAATTCCACGCTACCACCAAACAGTGGGGGGAAAAGATTACAAATAAAGCAATTCATCCGCTGCGGCGGGCATCCACAATGCTGTGGGGATTCACCACTATGAGTGGGTATGAGATATTACAATCAAATTAACCTCACTGGCGGTAAACCATCCAGGGGACTTATGTGAGAAGAAACAAAGAAATTGCAGCAAATTAAACTGGAACAGTACTACTGTTTACAGTTTGTACAATGTGGAATAAGCTGCAAATTACATAGGAATTATAGTAATCTTCATACATAAGACTAAGAGATGATTTTCAATGATATTTTAACTCTCTAACAGCTGCTAATGAATCAGAAAACAGAACTTCAACAATCTGATGTAAAAACAGTAAACTGGAAATTTCAATCTGCAACTGTGAGAATTAATGAAATTATCATAACTCACTCAATTCTTCTCCGAATGACGCGAAATAAGTTGCAAATGCTTCTTACAAGTCTGGCGCCCAAGTTAGAATCCAGAAACAACAATCAAAGTCTCTACTTTATTTGGCACGAATCCCAATGCAGCTTTAAATGATACGGCCCTTGAAAAAAATCGATTTTGCAAGATAAAATCAGCAACTTCAAATAAAATTCTGATTTTTGGTGGAAGTTGGCGCCTCAAGTCAACAATTTGATTAATCAAATACCCAGAATGAAACAAAAATCACTCCACAAGATATGAACAGAAAACAGCTTCAGCTGTAGCAAAACCAGGAACTTCAAAACTGTAGAATTCACCAAAATTCTCAACCTTTGTTGCTCAATCTGCTAGTCTGATGTGAGAAGCAGCAATATTCCAACTAGGTGTTGTATTTCAAACACGAAATTGGGAAGGGGCTAGGAGGTAGCATCCTCGAAGCAATAGCAAAATGTCCATAGTCATTTTGACAGCATAACAATAAGGTAATTGATGGATACCAAATGCTGGAGTCATGTCTTCATTTTATAAGAATTGAGAAACTCTTTAACTTCCTCAATGGTACGCCAAAAGACAACTATTTGAATTCTCCTTATTTTTGAAATCTCATAAATTATAATTCCTCATAAAGTGGCGTCCACTTTCATCCAAGCAAAAGTTTAAAAATGAAAAATTAATTATCTTCTTATGACAAGGCGTACCCTTCAAGACCCCTTTTAAGAACAACTTACAAGTTGTATCCTTAGGCCAAGGGGTGGTCAACTGAAAAATACAACACTTATGCCAATACTCAGTAAATTTCATCAATTAATGCTTGAGAGGAAAATATTGAAACAACCAATAACATGCTCAACTGAAGTGATGACTGAAGACAACCAACTGCATACTGCCTCAACTAGCATTTACTAAAAATAGTAAATAATATGAATGCCACAGAAAACCAAGCCCAAGAAACCCTAATTGTCACCTCATTCCAGTCTACGGGTTCCGGAATAGACTGATGAACTGCAAAGCTGATCACAGATGAGAAGGGGACATTACATGAAACATGGAATGGTTATAGCCGAGGAGGCTCGGGGTTGGATGGTGGCGAAAGCAGGCTGACCTCATTCATGGAAGCGGGCTTGCCTATGGGCAGACCTCTTCTTTTCTTTCCAGACTTATGGATATGGCAGAGACATGGGAATGTATTCCGGACATGCAGGAGAGGCTTATTCCAAGCCTTAGGATCTTGAAAGGCACTCCAAGGGAGGAGTTGGTTGATAGAAGGGTGATTGCTGCAGGAGCAGCATATGATTTCCATCACTGGTTTTGGGCAGTGACTATACGAGAAGTTTTGGAGAAGGCAAAAGTGGATGGGCTCACAATTGAAGAGCAGGTCAAAGAAATCCAGGAGAGGATTTATATGACAGCTGCAGAAGTGTTCGACCGTGAGATTGTTCGGGAGAATGACATGCAGTTGGAGAGGTTGAAGCGTAAAGTTCAAGAGACTTTCTTCTCGGCCACTGGACCATTTCTGAGACAGGATTTTGCGAGAGTGGCAAGACTCTCGGCCATCCGAAATGATTTTGGGAAGCAGGAGGCAGATTGGGAAAGTACTTTTACCAAATGTGCTGAAAAGTTGGACGGACTCGAATTCCGGATTAGCATGCTACCACCTGTCACAATGGAGGAGGTCATCGTAGTAGTGTCCAGGTTCATCGAACGCAATGCTGCTTAGAAGGATAAGGACGCCTCTCCTAGATAATAGCTGCAACTGCCACTTTACTAATTGATTGCTAGTTGATAACTCATGTTATTTTGGGAAACCCTAATTAGGGTTGGGTTGTAATAATCTTGGCCGTTGATCTTGTTTTAATCTCGGCCCTTCATTTCATTTTTGAAACTCTATATAAACTGTGCTCTCTCACTTTCATTTGTCTGGAGACAGAATATGAGATTGTTGCATTGAGACTATTTCGAATAATAAAAGCTCTTGAGCATGATTTTCCTTGAATAACTTCTTATTATCAAATAGTAAGCGAGGTTGCATATCTTCTTCCGCCATAGATTAAAGTTAGAATTAGATTAAACAGAATTTGCTTTGAAAGTTGGTTAAGTGAATGAGAGATTGATCGTATTGATTCAATGGTGAAGTATAGCTCATACTTTCTTCGAATGGATGATTTGCATTCAATGCGTAAAGTTAGCCTGAGCTCATAATTGTGGAAGCTTAACTTCAGCCTCATTCTAGGTTTGAAAATTATTATCACACCCCTTGAAGATTGCACCAATTTTGCGTATGTTGTCCAGCAGGAGGCGAAACAAAGTGTGGTTTATCCCCTTCACCGAATCCTTACTGTCTCTTAAGTTCTTAGGCATAGAATAGACCTCCTAAACCCTTATCCTTTTGCTATTTTTGAGATCCATTGGTCTAAGTGACCTTTCATGATAAATCAGCCCAGGTCCCAAACTTGTGTGAAAAGTTCTTTAGCGTAAGTCCTTGTTTATTACCAGCAATCACAGCGGCCATTGAGCTTATCACACGTCGAACCCGACAAAAGAAACCTTGGAGATAGCCCTATGATCTTCACCAATCTTAGCATCATGATCAGACTTTCAGAGAGGATAGGTGTCTTTGGACATTTGTTGTGTGTTTGAGGCTGGATGATACCGAACATAAATTGGGCGTGGAAGGAGGGCTTGATCGAGTAAAGGACAATTGCTCTGGTCAGGAATTTTGAAGGAAAATAAATCTTTGCTATCGCGTGGCATATGCTTGCCTCTCCTCCTAAGCACCAACATAGAATTGGCGCTAGAAGGAGGGCTTACTCACAAGGGATCGTTTACAAGATGAGGCAGTAGGCATGATGCAGAATGGTACTACCACGAGTTTCCTTTTCATGTACCTGTTGAACAACCAAGTCAACCTCCAACGGATATTATTGATCAGTTATATACACTAGCTTGGAAGTCACAGGCCGATCGTGTTCAATTTGGACAGACAAGCCGTGTCCTTGCTAGAGAAGAGGAAAAGGGAAAGAGATTTGAGGAAGCAACCCAGAGAGACTTGATAAGACAGGAGATCGATCATCTAAAGCAAACCTTTGACGAGATAGAACGGTCATATGCTACAGGCTCATCCTCAAATCCAAGTGTTGATAGTAAGATGAAGAATGGGGCTCCCAGCCAACGTTCCTGATCCTAATCAAGATCCTCAGCCAGTGTTACAGCCTAACCTGGGTTTTCACGACGAATAGGAGGATATCATCACCGAACTATTCAGCCTCGCGTGGCAAGTGAGAAGAAGTGCCCCTGATTGGTTTCGCATGCGTTATATTCTTGAGGAAGAAGAAGAAAGAGCACGACGAATTGAATTCAATATTCAAAGGGACCTCCTTGTTGAAAGATTTGAGGCTCTTCAATGAGAGCAAAACCGACAGGGGAACCAACAAGCGAATCAAGCAGCTCCTGCACCACAAGCTCCTGCACCACCTCGCCAAGATTGAAGAGCACATTGGATCGAATCGGCTCTTTCTCAGTAGATAGACTTTGGAGGATTACTAGATCCACTCCAAATTCTTTTAAAGAATTTATAGAGCTATCGCCTTACAGGAATAGGCAGAGAAAGAAAGCATCACAGGAGGGAACATCTAGCGCAGTTGGGTCTAGTGAAGAAGCACCAAGCGAGGGAGTTACTTTTGGTCTCTTTCCAGACTGTCAACCAATTCTAGTGGCTGCACAGCCTGTGCAACCAGTTCCACCAGTTCAGCCAGTCCAAGCAAACCACCCAAACGCTCCAATGGCGTGGTGTCCAGCTAATGCGTCGCCCATGACGTTTGGTGTTTACCATGATTTACCAAAGAATCCGGAACATTTTTGTTCCAAGTTTCATAGTGGTGACCTGAACCACACCGCAGACGAACATATCAAGCTTTTCGAAGATCTTCTCCAAAATAGGGATATCCAAGAAGAAGATGTTGCCTGTAGGCTGTTCCCCTACACATTTGATGAGGAGGCTTCGTATTGGTATATCCATTTGCCCGCCAACTCTATCCGCACTTGGCAAGAGATGAAGACTGCTTTCTTAGAGAAATTTAGGCCACCTATTTCCCCATCTGATTTATATAGGCAATTCGTGGAGGTCAAAAGACAAGAACATGAGCCTATTAGTACGTTCAACAACAGATTCCACAAAGCTTATACAAGGCTGAGAGATCCTTACTTGTTAGACAATGCAGTGGCACTGCCCATATATTATGAAGCTTTGGATCGTCTTACTGCCATGTTCGTGAAATCAACCAATCCGCTCCCAGTGGATCTGAAGGGAGCATATGCTGCGGCAATTACAGCTAGCACTGGTCTAGGAGTAGGTATGGCTCCCGGTCCACTCAATTACTTGGGAAACGCAGCCTCCCAGAATCAAATCCAAGATATTAATCGGGCGTTGGCTCATCAAACGCCTATGATGAACCCAGTCCCTCCAATGGGCAATCAAATGGTCCTCCACCCAGGAGCACCTATGTCTCAAGTACCACTAGCTCAGCCCATATATCTTCAGAATGCGGCAACTTCAACGCGGACTCAAGAAGAGAAGGATGAAATGAAAGACTTGATTGAACAAGTCAAAAGGCTGTCGACTGAAGTCACCTATTTGAAGGGACAAAATAGCCAAATTCAAAGTTTTCAGAAGAGTTATCAAGCACCTCAAGGGAATTACCAAGGTCAAGGTCATTCCGGGTATCAAAGGGACAATCAAAATTATCAAGGGAATAATCAAGGTCCCCGGAATAATAACTAAGGCTTCCAAAAGAAGACCTGGAACACTGGACCTAACAATGGTACTGTACCATCACCCTTGGATAATCCACCACCTGACAATCGTCCCGTGAACAAGATATTCCTAGCTGAGGCAGCACTATCAGAATGGTGCAGGCTGCATAACACGGACCAACACTCCGAGTTACATTGTCGTGAGTTCCAGGTAGCCGCCGATATTTTCAGAAGTGAAAGAAGGAACTCAGAGGCGGAAGATCCCCCAATAATTGGATATGAATTGGTTCCTGCACCGAGGTATGATCAAGATCTGGTGATTGAAAGTGTTCGATTTCCTCCCCAGGAATATCCACAGTACCAACATGATCAGAGGTTTCCTCCTGCATCTGCAAACGGCCCAGTGGAGGTGCCAAGGTACCAAGATGAACCAGGGATTCAAGACCCATCTAATCAGCCAGCTACGGTCAATGGTTACAATTTCCCTCCACTATACAATAGTGTTCTGGTAGAAGGAACCAGAGAAGTGCTTCAACAGGCGGCTGGAAATCCATTTAGGACATACCAGAGGAATCATCGTCAGAGTGAACCTTTGACTACATCTGTGCCACCAAACAATTTCCAGACCCCACCAAATCCGAATGCCACTAACGTGCCATCTCTTCCCAGAGATTCGCCGGAATACCATCGACAAAATACTCAGGCAAGTGGAGCAAGACAAGTCATCGCTCCACGAACAGAACAAACCAGACAAGCTACCGTTCCCCAGGCGGGACAAACAAGACAAGTGAACCCTCAAGTGGAACAGATTCAGGCTCAGCCAAAAGACCGTCCCCGAGAAGAGTTAAAGAGGTTAAGTTCATGTGTATTAGAAGAATTTAAAAAGATGAAAGTTAACTTACCTCTGATTGAGCTAATGAGAATTCCTGAGATTCGGGAAACACTTTTGGGCAGTTTGACTGAAGCAGTTGTTCCAAGAAATGTTCCACAAAGTGTGCCAAACCGAGGAGTACCCAATGCTCCAGCAAATACCAATATGGCCGAATTAGAAATGACGGGCAATATATTTGATGCTCCGCAACAACCTTCTGGTGTTGTAGAGATGACCCAGGCATCGTCTGGGAGTTCTAATCAAAAGGACATGTCACCAGAAGAAGTCCTTATGGACACAGATATTTTTCGAGAAGAAGTCTTAGCAAATGAGCAACCGCATACCCCGCCAAGACAAGACATTGTGCCTAGAAATCAGAAAGAGAAGAACCAAGATACCAATAAGCAGGACAAACATCCGGTAGTCTTCTACCAAGGAAAGGACGAACTTGCCCCATCTTTATTGTCAGTTAGGATATTTGGTAAAATGCTACACAACTGCCTAGTGGATTCTGGTGCTTCAAGCAACGTGATGCCGCTCGCGGTCTGCCACAGGTTGGGACTTGTGCCTGCAAGAACCAACAAGAAAGTCACACAGTTAGATAAAACGCAAGTCCCAGTTATGGGAGAATTAAACAATATCTACATGCAGTTAGCGGCAGACCCAAGAATACAGAGTTGCATAGACATTTCTGTGGTAGATATCCCTAACGGATACGGCATGCTCTTGAGTAGAGACTGGGCGAGAAGACTGAACGGGTATATTGCTACAGACTTTTCCCATATGTGGTTGCCATGGAAAGGAGTCCCAAACCAAATAAGGATTGATAGCACACCAAGGCTCAAGTTAATGATTACTGAATACAGAGAGAACAATGAGATATTGTTTTTAGAGACAGATTTAGGCACTTACAAGCCTAAAACAAATGAAGGTCTCATGCTGCATGAATCAATCCAGGGAAATAATCAGATAACTGACTCCACGAATGGGGAGAGCTCCCAAGACAGTGATAGAAGAATGTTCGAAAGTTTCAGAAACTTTGTTTGGAGGAGTGTCCAAATGAAGACGGAATTGCAAGAAGACATTCATATTCAAGATTTGTTGTTACCAAATTGGTGCCGAGTACATAACACGACTCATTCAGAATTCATTGGCAAGATGTGCCATAGGGCCATAAAAGAAGTGCAGAGAAGTATCCCACGGACATTAGGTTTTTCAGATCATGTAGAAGTCAATCACATCGATGGCTTTTCCTCAGTGAGAATACAGGAAATGGAACCTGAGCAAGAGCATCAAGAAGAAAATGAAAACCTACAAACTCCAGTCTTCACAACAAGAACAAGTTTGGATCTTAAAGTTTGATGGATCCCGATCGAAGAAAGGAGCTAGAGCTGGTTTCGAGTTGATCAGTCCGAAAGGAGAGGTATATCTTGCTGCTCACAGATTGGAGTTCCCATGCACGAACAATGTAGCAGAATATGAATCTCTGATTCATGGGTTACTGCTAGCACTTAGAAAAGGAGCAAGAGTATTGCATGCTCTTGGAGACTCGGAAATAGTCGTGAAGCAGATAAAGAAACAATATGTTGCCATAATAAAAGATTGACTTGTTACCGCAACAGAGTGTGGGATATTGTTGAGAGCTTTGATGCTTTCAATATTCAATCCATGAACCGAACAAATAATCAAGTAGCAAATTCTTTGGCACAAGCAGCCAGTTCACTGGAGCCTCTAGCCATGGATGGCATAAGTCAGTTCACAGTGGAGCTGTCATCCCTACCATCTATTCCAGATAATATTATGAACTTCCAGGTTTTTGAAGATGACGACCACATTCGTGAATTTTTAACAAATTCCGATGTTTTTGCAGCGCAAGTTATTGATGAGGAAGAAACTCAGAAGGAAGCTGAATTTGATGAGGATGGTATCCTGAACTTAAAGACAAATATCATTCCAAGGGGGATGATACAATTAGAGAGAATATTTGATCAAGATCAAATTGATCAGATGAAAAGTCAAAGGATTGAAGGTGATCAGTACGAGAAAGTGAACCTAGGATCAGAGCACGAAGCTAAAAATGTATGCATAGGAAAGACTTGCACACCTGAAGAGAAGATGGGAATTATTCAAAGTTTGAGACAGTTCCCTGACATCATAGCATGGAGCTACGAAGATTTGAGGACCTATGATACTTCTATTATCACGCATGCAATTCCGCTCAAGCCAGGAAGTAAGCCTTTCAGGCAACGCCAGAGACCAGTTAATCCATTGTTGGAACCACTCATCCATCAGGAAGTCAAGAAATTGTTGACAGCAGGAATCATTTTCCCAGTGCGCCACTCAACGTGGGTCGCCAATCTCGTCCCAGTGAGGAAGAAAAACGGAGAAATCAGGCTATGCGTGGATTTCCGGAATTTAAATAGAGCTTCTGAAAAAGATAATTACCCGCTGCCATCGCTTGATGAAGTGTTACAGATTGTCAATGGTTCGCGAATGATGTCCTTCTTGGACGGATATTCCGGGTACAACCAGGTCCTAGTAGAGTATGAAGACAGATTGAAAACGGCGTTCACAACAAAATGGGGAACCTTTGCCTACAAAAGAATGCCCTTTGGGCTAATTAACGCAGGGGCCACATTTCAAAGGGCCATGGACATCGCCTTCCGGGATTTGATTGGAAAATGTATAATCATCTACATGGATGATCTGACAGTGTTCTCGAAGAAGAGAGAGGACCATGTGGAAGACCAGAGGAAGGTATTTCAAAGATGCCAAAGGTATGGGATTTCCTTAAATCCGAAGAAATGCATCTTCGGGGTCACCGAAGGCAAACTGCTAGGTCACCTGATCACTGAGAGAGGAATATTGATTGATCCTGAACGCGTAGAGGCAATATCAAGGATTCATTTGCCTACTAGCCAAAAGGAACTGAGATCTTTCTTCGGGAAGATCAATTTTGTTAGAAAATTTATCATCGGTTTTGCTGAAATAGTAAAACCTTTGAATGAGATGTTAAAAAAGGATGCAAAAATGGAGTGGACCACGCCGACAAAGAAAGCATTTGAAGAAATCAAGCAGGCTATCGTTAATGCTCCTGTCTTGGTTAGCCCAGATTATACGAAGCCTTTCTACTTGTACTCCTTCGCATCAGAACATTCCTGTGCAGCAATGTTAACCCAGAGAACCGAAGAGAAGGACGAGCATCCCATAGCGTTCATGAGCTCACCTCTCAAAGATGCCGAATTAAGATATCCAAGTATCGAAAAGCAGGCCTATGCGCCGGTAAAGGCCATCAAAAAATTCAGGCATTATATCTTGAGGAGTAAGGTCTTCGCCATCATTCCTGATGCGGCTGTTAAGACACTCTTAATGCAGGATGAGCTAGGGGAGAGAAGAGGAAAGTGGGTCGCCACTATCCAAGAGTATGATATTGAGTTACGCCGATGAAGCTGGTCCGTGGACAAGCTCTAGCTCAGACAATGGCCATTGAAGGACCTGGCTTAGTGCAGCAGACATATGTATTAACCGACACTCCTCCAGAAGAGTGGTACTACGATATCTTCGCATAATTGATAAACCACAAGTATCCTGCACAAATGAACCCAGCACAAAAGCGAGCCTTCAGGCTCAAATGTCAACGCTATATGCTCCAGGGCTCAATTCTCCATAGAAGGAATCATGAAGGGATTTACTTGAGATGTGTGGGAAATGATGAAGCTAAGACAATTATGGAACATTTCCATTCTAAGTTCGGGACAGGACATGGAGGAAGTCAGGCCACAGCTTATCAAATCTTAAGAGCGGGGTACTATTGGCCTTCTGTTTTCAAAGATGCATATGAGCATGTCAAAACCTGTCACACCTGCCAAATTACTGCAACCCATGAAAAGAATCCCGCTATGCCTTTACAGCCAATCACGGAAGTGAAACCATTTGCGATGTGGGGACTTGATTTTATCGGCATGATAAACCCACCATCTTCAGCACAACACCGATATATTTTGACAGTAACAAATTATTGCACTAGATGGTCTGAGGCACAGGCACTGAATAATTGCACGACAGATGCAGTAATCAAGTTTTTAGAGGAACATATCATCACCAGATTCAATTGCCCTAAGCCCCTTGTTTGTGACAATGGTTTCGCATTCATTTCATTAAAATTTTCAAATTGGGCATTTGATTACGGGATCACATTGAAGTTTTCTTCGAATTATTACCCCCAGGGTAATGGACTGGCAGAGTCCACGAACAAGAATCTGCTCAGTGTCATCAAGAAATTGCTGGATTAGAATCCGAGAGATTGGCATTCCCAACTCAGGTTTGCTCTATGGGCAGACAGGACAAGAGCCAAGAGGTCATTGGGAACCTCTCCATATCACTTAGTCTATGGGCAAAACCCCGTCTTTCCCATCCAACTGAGGATTCCGACACTCAGGTTCATGCACAAATACTTAGACCCAGATGATAGAGTTCAGATTCGTCTTTCACAGTTATTACTACTGGAAGAACAGAGAGATCAAGCTCTCGAAAACTTTGCTAAACACCAAGGGATTGTCAAATGATGGTTTGATAAACGCGCAACAACGAAGTCCTTCAGAATATCTGACTTGGTCCTATATTGGGATAAAGCTCACGAACGGAGAGGGGATCACGATAAGTTTGACAACTTATGGAAAGGACCATACCAAATTGCTGAGATATTGGGAGAGAATGCATTTAGGTTAAAGACCTTGACAGGGGAAGACATCCCACTGCCCGTCAACGGGCAGTTTCTGAAACATTATTTCTGGCCTTGAGTTCCTTGATGGAGCTTGTTTGTATATAGTTAGAGTAGTTGCTTTCGGGTTTTGTTTTTTCTTTCCTTAGATTAGTTGTTTTCCTCGCTTTCCTTAGAGTAGTTGTCTTTGTTTTCTTAGATTAGTTGTTTGCTTTCCGTTTGCTTCCGTTTCGCTTTGCTTTGTGTCGCTTTCAATAAGGAGGGTGTCCCATTCCGCGAGAAGGGTGATGTTGCTTACACGCACACATTTTGGCTTGACCTTGCTAATGAAGGTTGTGAATATTCCTCGAGTAAGCATTTATGGAAAATCTATGAATCCTGAATTAATTGTTTCTAAAGTGTCCTAAGGTCAAGGGTAGTACTTGACTGGGAAGGAAGTCATCTATTGTGTCCTGACACCGAGTCTTCCAGTTATTACATTTTACACACTTTAAAAGAGTTCTCTGAGTCAGTATGGTCTCCTAGGTGAAGTTGTTGGCTAGAAAGTAATCAAAAGTCTTGCTTCAGCGCCACTATAATGCTCAAACCCAGGTGAGCTTCACTGCTTACAGGCCAAAGTGTGGAAATATATGAAAAGAAAAGAATATCAAAACGAATCAAAAAGAAAGAATGAAAAATCAAAACACTTGGCTTTTGGGTGTGCGGAAATCTCTACAGGTGTACCAAAGAATCAAATCAAAAGAAATAAATCGCCGGAAGTAGAGCAATCTCCGTGAGATTATAGCAGATAACCTCGCCGGGGCTATGGACGCTCGCTGGCAGCGAGGCTCTATCCAAGGATGCTTTTGGAGCTAAGACCAAAAATATGCTGGAAAGCCATCATGGAGCCAAAGAGTCATGTTGGTCTTAAGAGACAGGAATAAACCCATGTGCACACACTTATAACTGAAGGATAAGATATCTTGATATGGTTTAGGATTTCTCTTCCCTTTTGAGTACTCTTCTTGGTCAAGGGATAAGTTAGATAGAATTAATTCAAGATTCCGGATTTAAAGTGGATATTATCTTTGGAATGTTCAGGAACATTCCCCACGTGGAGTCGCCAGATGTTGTGACCTTTTCACACATCGCCCCATTGCCAATGGGGACCCCCAGTTGTCTGCTTGTTTTTAGGGTTTTGTCTCCTTGCAATAGTTTCATGAGATCACCTTATTGAGAGTTTCAAGTCAGTTTGCCGAGAGTTACCCGAGCCAAGTCAGTAATCCATGCTTGAATCAGTGCGTAGACATCATGGAAGCGCTCAGACGGCCCAGGAAACGAAGATCGCCTGTGAATTCGGCCAATCCTGAGACTTCCTACTTTTTAGGAAATCTTGCTTTTTCGCTTTTTTCGTTTTTGGCATTTTTGGACCAAATAGGGTTCCCTATTTTTTAGGGTTTTGCTTTTTCTATTTTTAGAAAGTTTCTATTTTTGGAAAGTTTCTATATTTGGAAAGGTCTCGAATTCCAAAAATCCACTCAGAAGTTCAAAAAAATCGAAAAATCACTCAGAAAATCAAAAAGAAAATTGAAAAATCATTGAAAAATCATTGAAAAATCTGGAAAAGCAAGCAAAAAGCATGAAAAATCAGTAAAAAGCATGAGAAAATCAGACTGAAAAACATTAAATTCTGGAAAAATCATTCAAAACCAGTCAGATCTGAAGCACAAAATCACAGAAAATTAACTCGAAAAAGATGAAATTCATGAGAAATCTGGTTAAGTCTGAAGAAATTCGCCATGAAGGAGGTCCTTGAAATGTGGGACGGAAGGAAGGAATGAGTGTCTGGAAGTCTTCAAAGTCCGCCCAGCACTAAGGAGAGGATGGCAAGGACTAAGGAAAGTCCGCCCAGCACTCAAGAAGGAATGTCCAAGACCAAGATGAAGTCCGCCA
>VDFB02181098.1:0-47283 GCA_007258455.2 Sequoia sempervirens | reverse complement strand
ACCACATTGTAGAGAGAATCATAACAAAAGAAAAAATCAATCCCATATCCTATAGCTCCAAGATATCGCATCCTATAAGATGACGATATAGTTAGACATAGAACAAATCATCAATTATTTATCAGTTCAATTTAGATCATTTCTTTAATCCTTGAGTATTCCTTGTTTGTAATTTCCTCATTTTTATTTTTACAACTAATAAGATCTTGATATTTAGGTCTTCCTTTGAATGTTCCTCTTGTAAGCTACATTATAACCTATGAATTTTTTCTTGGAGGGAAGATTCAAATTTCTTGCAATCCAAAACTTTTTCCCTATAGTTTGGAGTAGTAAAGTCCAACTTTTAATGTTTTTGTACCACTTTTCAATTGATCTAAATTATTTTAAGAGCCACTTATTGATTTATCTTAGGGTACAGATAACATTATTTCCATATTAGCCCTTTAATAGATTAGTGTTTACAAAAAAAATTCTTTTTTAAGATTTCCTAACATTGATTGGAAACAAGAATTTTATCCATAACTGGGTGATGATCCAATAGGGTTGAGGGGTAAACTTTCACTCTTGTCTCATTTCCTAAATTATTAAAAAAAAAAATCTATTTGCAAAGATCTATTTAAATGATATCAAATCATTTTGTTACCCTTTTGAGCATTACACCAAGTGTACGAAAACATTTTGGAAGACATTTTTACACCTTCAAGGGGGTCATAGAGATTCATTCTAGCTTTCATCTTTTCCCAAAATAATTTTTCATTTCCCTTCCACTACTTTTCTACACCTCCAAATTTATCCTGATTATTTTCAATCATGTTAAAGTCCCCCCTAAGATACATGGGATATTATCTAGAGTACCCAACTGATTCCACATATCTATTCTCTCTTTATAACCATTAGAGGTGTAGGGTTCAAGTAGATTCCAAATCTTCTATTCTCTTTTTCTCAAATTATTTGAATAACAATTACATGTGGAGACACCCCTATTAGATACAAAGCTAGCCCATTTGTTGGCTAGCAATATGAATGCCCCACCTTTTCCTTTACCATAATTAGTAATAATGTGTTGCATGCCTCCAAATGAAACTTAGATTATTTTTTATGATAAAACTGTTAGCTTTAACCTCTTGGAGAAGGACTATATCTATTTATTTCCATTCTTAAATATATTCTTGCAATGTATATTTCCTATTAGGGGATTGTAATCCCCTAACTTTCCAAATTGAGTACTTAAGAATTATCATATTTCATTCTTTGAGTCTCTTCCTTATTATTCCTAAATTTATTAAAGCATTTAGGAATGTTTTCCTCTTTCTTTTTTATTTTACTCTTCCTCTTAGGATAAGGTTCCATTTCAAATTTCCTAGTTAGTCTATTTCTTTTTTATTTCTTTTTAATTTCAAATGTTCCTATAAGTAGAATAGGTTTGTCCATTTGTTCATCATTCTAGGTTATCATAAGGGGGGTACCTTCTATATTTTTCCCTTGTTCACCTTCTTTATCAAAATAGATGAATTCAAAACCACATTTTGGTTTCACAATTTCAAGGAGACCCTCAATCGTTGTTGGCAGAGGTAGATCAGAGTTTTCTTTGTCTAATACGGTTCCACAACCATCTTTATTTTTTAGCTTTGGACTAGTGTTAGAAAATGAACTTGATTTGTCAATGCTTCCTTTATACTTGCTATTAGATCCTCTTCTATCTTTTTCAACATCAATGTAGTGTAGAAAATTGTATGCTCTTCTTGGAGATGGTGTTGGATAGTTTTAAAGAGCCAAGTAGATCCCACTAAGCATCTATGAATTTTCCATAATTCAATTCTTGAATACTTAGGAGACGATTGGAAAACACACGAGGGGAAGATAGGATTCTTTCCTTGTACACTTTGGGCTCTGTAAAACCTGGGAGGATGTTCCCAGAATGTGCATCTCACAACCTTGCTACACAATTATATCACACATTGCACAATTAATAGATGCATTCTCATTCCAATGCTAAATTAATGGAATCTTTAAAGAAATTGGCAATTCCTTTGAAATATCACACTCATAAAGCTAATAATTCATACAACACCTAACACAAATAAAGGTAGATCAATTAAAAGATTATTTATGAATGTTTTTCTCAAATTGGATAACCAGAACCATGGGAAATGCATATATTACTTAAGATCAGTGCCATATCTCTAGGAAAGGAGTCAAAACACAACAAATTGAACTGTGAGGTGAATTTAATCCTAAACATCCATGATCTTCATGAAATTTCCTTACAATTCACATACTAATACTTTGACTCAATGACTAGTTATCAGATCCACTAAACAAGTATACCAATTCATGATTTAATCAAAGCATTTTAACTAATCCATTGAACTAGAGCCTAAATTAAAACATACATCAAAGCATGATGACAATGAAGACTAATGAAAGGATTCTTGATGAAGTTTTCATTAATAATTCAGATACAATATAAATGTAGAGAGATGATAGACTCAATAGATTTGCATTATTGTTCATATATGCTCAGAAACCATACAATTGACAAAATTCACTTGCTTGACTCAAAACTTAAGATACAAACTTCAAATATGTTCTCTTTGTGTTTACAATTTGCATAATTCAGATCTATAATTCAACAAGAGACCAATAATAAAGGCCCTAAATTCCCTTTTATGAGAACAAGGGAGAAAAACAAGCTTTATGCCAAAAATTACAAATGTCACTTTTTAATTTGACCGATATAACATATATTCCCTTTGTAGTTATATTTATACTTTCAATTGGAGGGAACATATATGAGACTAATTTTATCTCCATTTGCTGAGGAGGATAGACCCGCCTTCCAAAAGGCACCTTGTGGAAAAGAATAATCTTCTAACCATTGCAACATATTCATTCCTTTGAGAAAAATGACAAAACTATGCAAAAGAAGGAAAAGGTGAATAAACATCCAAGTCAACATCCTAGTTGTCAGTGATTAGCATTTACCTATAGTGTTTTCAATTTGGAGACACATATCTTTTATACATTTTAATCTCTAAGGCCATACCTGTACTGTACTTGACCAAGTACATGTGTTCTCCATTCCTATGTTCAAAATCCAATTCATCAATAAATATCCTCTTCCATTGCTCATATTTTGCATCAAATGTCCAATTGAAATCAATGATTTCATCCATCTTCTTTCTATATGGAGAGTACTTTGTCATCACTGAATTGGCTTCTTTGTCAAAATATTCTAGAATATGACGATGAATGATATTCTCTCAAGAGTATTCTTCAATATATCATTGTCGACATTGTCACAAATGAGAGTTGCTTAAGAAATAATAGTGGTATCCACCTAGTGCTTCCATGTTTGTAGAGGCATGACCTCATCAAATGTATGTTGAATATCAAGTAACAATGTCAAATCTTCCTCATCAAACTTGGACTTCAATTCTCTTATTTTCTACTCCAATGGGGCAGCATACCCCTGAAACTTTTGTTCCCTAACCTCACAAACAAATCTATAAGTTGGTACCACCCTTGGATATCTATCCTCCTATTGCTTAAACTGCAATAAGCTTTGATGAACAAATCTCTAGGAATCCATTTATCCAAGATAGGGGTAGCCAATTCCTTATCTCTTTGGGATAACCTTATTGATTGTAGCATCAAAGAATAATTTGCATGAGCACTATTTAGTTTTCTCTAAATTGTCTTATTCATGTGTTTAAGTACTGGATGAAAAATATTGGAATTTTCTGCATGCATGGTGTCCTGAGCTTGATCAAGCAATTTCTTGTACACCTCAATTTGTAAGAGTAATTGTGCTTTGGTAGGCTCATTTGATGGAATTACACCTGATGTGCTTAGTTCCTCTACTACCAGTAGTTCCTAACCCATGTTATATGGTACTACTATCAAGGATTGCTCTGATGGAATAGGAGATTGAGGTTGTGTCATTGGAGATGTAGGTGGTGCATGACTTGAGCTAGTTGTGCCTTGTTCCCTCAATATCTATATATATTGCTTGTATAATGCTACCTCAGCTTCTAGCACAACCACCTTTTGCTGACTTCCATTATAATCATCAACCAATTCATTATACTTACTCCTATATATATCCCTTTCAAGAGTAAGGCTCTCTACTATTGTGTTAAAAAAAATTGCAACATTTACTACCATATCAGCTACTTCCAAGGCTGGAGTGTCAAAGACTCTCTTTATAACCAATTTTCCATTGAAGTCAGTTGGCTTGACAACTATTGGCTTTTTGGATCCCAAAGACAATGACCCAACTGCCAATGCATCCCATTCTTCATTGAATGTCGATCCCTAAAGTTCCAATTTTTCTTCTTCATTTTGAAACAGGGACTTTTCAGACCTCCTTATGGTGTCCAACACCACTACATCGGTTATGTCCCATTCAAGTAACAACAATATACCACTCTTTTGTATAAGTTCTCTGGCCTCCTTAGCTATAATGTTTTGGAACTCCTCCCTCATAACTTTCCTTACATTTTCCTCAATAATACCTTTAGGGAGTTATGTGTGTAAGCTCCTTCCTCTTGCACATTTTTTGCATACTCTAAGGCTTTTTCTCTCCATATAAAATCCTTGAATGCCTTGGTTTCAATAAAAGAATCATCTTCCATGAATGCTTTGCAAGCTTCCTGCCTCAAATTATCAACATTGTGCAAAACACTAATATCAACCTTTCCATGTCTAAGGCCACTTTATCTTGAACTTCAGCCAACCTCCCTTATGGGAGAAGGCATTCCTTGCTACATTTCCTTAGGAGTAATCAGGATATCATCCTCCTTTGTATCAGGGTAGTGAACTACCCCTTTAACTTCAACATTTTTCTTTTAGCAAGTGGTTGCTCTAATTGAGCAGGACTTCTAGGGGGTGAATCTACATCAATTACAATGGATTGAGCCTATTTTGGAGGTGATGGAACCGATCTTTCAGTAGAAGTTTCCCTTGATTCCTCTGATGTAGTAGGGTTTGGCAATGTTTGATTTTTTTCCATTGTCTTCTTCTTCCTATAATATATTATTATCTTTGATGGTGGATGGTAGGAGGGTTTCTATTCCAACACTATAGTGGGATCTTCCTCAACTACCACTAAATTTCCTTTATCTTTAAACACACGCTCTTCCCTCAAGATACCCACTACGTTCTCAAAATTGTTTATAACATGCACAATTTTATTGAAATCACCCTTGATATTAGCCATAGGATCATAGTTGGGATTGGACCTTTTAACTTTCTTTTTCATTTTATTGAAAGCCAGATATTTCACTTTCCTCTCTTATTCTTGGAAGTCAAAAACATTTTTGATTACATCCTCATGATAGTAAAATTTGCGTACAAAAGAGCCACTTCTATGCTTTTCCTTCATTGGAACAATAAAACCCTCAGGGTCATGGTTTCTTGGGCACATAGTATTCAACTTATATGGTGCAAGAAGATGCACCAGATCCTTCCAACCTCCCTTTACCATTATAAAATCAACAAATGATGTTCATTCTTGGAAGAAAGATCCCTTTCTCAATGTCTCGAGCAAGTGTACCATTTATTCAGTTGCTCCTAGTTTATGCATGATTTCCAAAAATCCAATCATTAGTGGCACATCTCTTGGTAACACAAATGGATTCACATTTGTGCCATAGACTCTGAAGATTGTTATGTTGGGATATGGGATTACATCTCCCCAATTGTGGCTCAAATTTAGATCTTCTCTCCTTTCCATAGGCCACAAGAAATCATGGATTTCCTTGGGGATCCTTGGTGGATCATATATTAGGAACCTCCTCTGCTTTGAGGCAAAGGAATTGTGGAAAACCACATAGTCAATTTTTTTCACCTTTGTCAAGAATTTGGGTCCAGCATTGGATAGGTAGATCAATTCCTTCTTCTTCAATGTCATATCCTTCTCAAAATTATTCTCTCCTTTATATAAGAACATATGTATTAAGAGAGAATGCCACCAAAAATGTATCCAATTCTTTCCACCCTACAAATCAAATAAACTCTTGTGAATGCACTCTGACATATATGTGGCATAGTCATAGACTACATTGAAGGCTAGGTGTTGTAGATGCGCTACCATATAACTATACGCTCTTGGTAAGGTTTCAAGTGGAGTGAAACCAATGATCTGACATAAGGAATAGACTACTTTCTTGATGTAGTCAGAAAAATACTTCATGGGGAAGGATTCTTTAACTCATCTCTACCAATCTTTATTTTTTTTGTATTCTTCCCAACCCTAGTGTTAATAGTGTGCATAATTAACCTTGTTCTGAGCAACACCTTAGTGTTTTCATATTATTTTTTAAAGATATCCATATCAATAGAAATCATATCCTTGTTCCACTCATGCAGTTAGAATATTTCTATAATTTCTTCTCTAGTTATTTTCAACATCTCCTTACCATAAAACACCATAATTACTCTGAAAACTAGGTCATATCTTGTACCAATGTCCTTCAATAGGTCAACATCCATGTATACATTGGGAACTACCAGATTTTCCATGTCCAATCTCCAAGGATTGCTAATAATCACACCAAGATTTATGTTTCTAAACCAATGTTGAAATAATTGCCATCTAGTGAAAGGAAATTCGATATCCTTAATAGAACACTGCTTGTCCATTAATCCTTCTTTAATTTTAGGGTCATAAAACATAAGTCTTCCCTCAACTATTTTGTTAGTAGAGGGTTTCAACAGGTCAACTATATCTTGGGAGAGTGGTCTAATTGGTGTTGCAGAGTTGGTGGTTTGTGTTTTTGGTGCCATTGGAAATGGGATGAATTCAAACTAATTTAAGGCTTTGGCACAAAAGGATTAAAACCTAGCTATGAATTCAAACCTAGGGCTCAGCTCAAAAGTACAAAATTCAAAAGGTTTGATAGAATTGTGACCTTTTAAATCAAATTCGAACCTCATTAAATCAATTAAAACAAAGCACAAAATCCAACTCGACTGAATACATAGTGAATATTAACCCTAATTCCAAATAGTTTAAATAAAGCATAGAAAGATGCATTTGTTTTACTTACAAAATTTTATTCATAGGAAACCCTAATTTTGATCACACTAAACTCTTCAAATTCTTTTTCTCAATCTCTCATGCACTCCAAATTTATTCACAATTATCAATTATGTGAAAGCCAATTAGTTACATCCAATTTTTAGAGAAATTGGGTAGCTTTGGAAGTCATTTCCATCATTACTGCTCGCTTGCACAAAGAAAAAATGGCTACAATGTTCATACCTTAAGTTTTGAATATCCACCATTGATCTCCGCGTGAGGTGGCCTTTTAGATGATTCAAATCAAGTCAATAATGTTTGAATTTCTATCGTTGTCGTGTGCCACTCCATTAGCCAATGGGATTTTTCCAACTAGACACTAGCTCGTCTACCCATAGGCTTGACCTTTTCTCGTTCCAAGTGACCAAATAATCCACATGTCAGTAGCCTGCTGACCCCGTAACTTTTATTTAACCATTATTTTAATCATGCAGGGCTAGACTAGGATCAATTCTTGAGATTGAACAATCGGTAATATTTGCACATGCAAAAAAGTAAGTTTTAAAGGCGAGAAAATGACTAGGTCGACTAGACTTGACCCTCAGGAATAAATACTTAATACATGTCTTTAGACATGAATTATTTAGCTTGACTATGGAAAAATTAAAATGATAGACTTGCAGATGGTGATCGAAAGACTTAGACAAAATGGGTCGAGGTGAATAATGATTTCAATTGCTCAAGTTGCAACTAAAGTGACCGAAAACTAGGTGTGACAGGTCAATAGAGGATTATAACATTCAAGGCTTATGACTATACAAATTTTGAAAATAGGGTTTTTAACCTAAAACCCTAAACCCTACCCTCAGACACATAATCTCAATTTCATGACAAGGCAAGACTCACCTAAAATTTTGAAAATTTTTAGTAGCTTTACCAAATGGTACAATTTCAAACCTAATTTAGACCTATTTTAGTATGGGCCCTACATTCATGAAACTTCAAATCATCAATAATAGGCCTCTAAGACCCTTTATTTCGGATCTCAAGGCTTATTTCAACTAAAATACCAACAAAATCAACAAAGGAATTCCATTTTCTAACAACTTGGCATTTACTCACCTCCAAATGTTAGGGTGGGACTCATACACCACCTTGGGTGTACGAGTCTCATGTGGCCCCTTTTTAGGGTTTGAGAAGGAAACTAAGGTTTTTAATTCAAATTTTTCATTGATGTTGGCATTTGAGATCTAATAAATAGTAAATTTGATGAAGTGACTATAAAAACAAGGATTCAAATCATTATTTTCATCTAGAAAAGTAATTCGAGATCTAAGCATTCACAAGCACTCAAGCATAGTTTCACAAGATCATTCAAGAGCATGTAGCAATCAAAGTTGAAGTCTTTGAGCAACATTATCATGTTTTTTCAATTATTCAAGCTCACTTTCATTCAAGATCTAGCATTCTTAAGGATTAATGATGGTTTTCTATAGAGAATCGTAATGGATTCTAGCTTGGGGATATTCAACTAGACATCAAACAAAGACTAATGAATTTTTCTTAAGTGGTTCCATCCTCCATTATCATTCTATTTTAAGCCTAAAGGAAGGTACATACATTATTGTGACTTATTAGAGTGATTAGAAATCTCCCAAAGTAAGTCACCATCTGTATGTTTCATTCATGCATCTTATTCTAGCACATTAGAATAGGGTTCCATTTCATTTTATATCTTCTAATCTTAGATGTACTTAATATTAGAGCTTGCACTCACATTTACTTTCAAAATCTATCATTTCTATCAAGGTTTAATTACCAAAGTAGGGGTTTGACCAAGGAAAACCCCTCATAAGAAAATCAACACAATATTCTTTTTTGCAAGTCTTGTAACAAGTTTAGATCTGAAAATTGGGTTTAGAAGGAAGAGAAGAGATAGGAGATCAGATTTAGACATTAAATTTTCAAAAAAATAGAATGGGACTAATAAGACACTTGTGGCGTATGATTCTTGGTATAGTTCTTTTTCTAGGTTTCAAAGGATTCAGACTTGTCACTACAAGATTCTAGTTTCTACCTAAAAACCCTAAACTATAACTAAATCACCCAACCTAGCATATGAGTCCCAGTATGCTTTGAAAACTAGATTTTTAGGGTTATAGGTATTGTTCTGAGCCCAACTTTCTAGGTGTAGCTCTGTACTTTCTTAGTTTATTGTTCTAATTTAAGTTCATTTCTAGGTCATTTGTTTAAGTCTTTCATCTCATTTGAATTTCTTATCTTTTCAAGCCCTAGATTGGTGGTGAACCCCCTTTATACCTTTAATCACACCCTAGGACACCTTATTACAAATCTCTTTCCTTCATTCTATCATTGGATTGAGATCGCTAGGGTTTCCTTGAGTGAAACTTGTAGAAAATCGGTTGTTGTATTTCCTAAATCATAAATATGCATGGAACTACAATTTTCTAGGTTTCATTTTGGTTAACCTACCCTTTATAACACCTTATTTCTAGTTTTTAGTGCACCATATTCCTAGATCTAGCTTACATTAACTTTGCATTAGGTCTTGCATTAGTTAATTTACATCCAGGATTTCTAAATCTTGCATTTCTAAAAGTGCATATAGGTTGCATTTTTGCATCTTGCATCATTGAATTTCATTTCAAATCTATAATTACATTTTGTTTAGAAATAATTAAAACTAGAAAACTTAACATTCAATCATAATTTTTTGAATTTTGTGCAAAAACCCTAATCTAGGACTCATACGCCCCTCTAGGCGATTTAGTCCCAGTACTTGTGACTTTTCCTAATTTCTAGGTATTATGTGTTGACTATTTATGAGCATTTCAAGCCTTGGAAAACACTAACTGGGACTCTTGCACCCTTTGGGTGATTTAGTCTCGTGTTAGATCTAAAACTACATTTATAGCATTAAAAAACCTATTTTTGTGTTTAAGATTGTTGTTAGATTTTTGTTTCAGTTGATTGAATTTTTTATTCATGCATTTTATTATATCTAGCTTAATTTAGATTCATTTTTTGATAAAATTACATTGTTGTAATTTTCATTCCTAGCATTAGTTCATATTACACTTGGAATCCATTAGAAAATAAAACCAAATATACCTATAACCGATGAACTAGTTGGAGAAAGCATAGTTATTTGAATATGTCAAATATCTATTTCCAAGTTAAGCTAACCCTAAAGCCTTTTAGTAGTGATAACTTTGACATGTTAGATGAAGCCCTTGAGTATTTCAACTAGCAAGGTTTATCCACTAAGGCTTGCTAGAAAAAACAAAAATAGAGAGAAGAACTCATCCTTTACCCACATTCACACAAACCTCAAACTCAAAACAAACCCATTTTCACCCTTGAACCACCTAAGAATAATTTTTCATAGCAATCAAGTTATAATACCACTGCTGATACATATAACACTAGAGATAATTCATAACTAAAACAAACAACTTCAACATCCTCACCTTTTCTTAACCCCATCTTACCTTGTGCTCCTCCTTTGGCTTCACATAGTGGGAAGGAGTATGATCTTGTTGAACAACTTAAGAATACTCTTGCAAAGATATCCCTATGTAAAATAATTCAAAACTCACCTAACTATCATAATATGCTTCAAATTTCCTTAATGTAGACATTACTTTTCATCAACACGAGCTACCTACCTTAGAGATGAGAAAGAAAAATGATTCCTTCATGATAATAGCTCTAGATTCAATAGGAAATGAATAATAAGAACCCTTATTGATAATGGCTCTGCTCTTAATGTGTGTAGTGTGAATATTTTGGATAGAATTGGTGTGGATAAATCAATGATTGAACATGATTCCTTATCAATCAAAGGATTTGACAATGTAGGAAAGCAACTACTTGGTGTGATTAATTTTCCTATTACAGTTGGGAAAGCTACTTACAAACTCTTATTAATGTTATGCCTCATGATCTTTCATACAATATTCTTTTAGGAAGACCTTGGATTCATGAGATGCATGCAGTGCCTTCAACTCTTCATCCTATCATGAAATATGTCTATAATAGTAAAGTATATCAAGTTGAAATAGACCCCGAGCTTGAAAGTTGCTTACAAGTTGAAAAGGGAAAGACAAATCCTCTAAAGACATTAATTCCAATCTCAAACATAGAACCTATGAAAGAAGAGAAACAAGGGATCAAAAAAGTGTTGAAGTTATTAGAAGATGATTGGGGATCCTTAGAGTTCACACCAACATTTATGGGAGAATAAGAAATTACAACAAAATAAATCAAAAAATAAAAGCAACCAATGGTAATGTCAATGCAGGATTTGAATGAAAATTCACAAGCATATACCTCATCTACTCTAGAAGAAGACACAAGATATACAAAAAAATTGATGAGATAGATTATCAACAACCACCAAACCCAAAAGAAATGGAAATACTTTACAAGAGAGGTTATGAGCTTATGAAACAACTTGGCTATAGTGTAAAAGGATGTGGAAGGAAAGAACAAGGCATTTGTGTTCCTATAGAGCCTAACACACAAGCAAAAAGTGGGGATATTTCCCTTCTAAGATAACACAAGTAGCTAAAAGACCCTCATTAAACATAAACACCACCATGTGTAACTCTAAAACAACTCTCATCTTGAAGCATCTTGAATTGATTGATACAACTTACAAAGGCTCATTGGAATACTTTGAAGATGATGAAGCCTTGAAAGAAATGTTAATATTCTATGATAAACCATTCACTCCTAAAAATAAATTGGTTACATGTGTTGTGATTAGTACTAAGCAATAACATGGAGAAAAGGAAAGTAATGCAGACAATGAAGAATGCAATCTTGAATTTTTGAAACAAGGTGCACTTCCTTTGGGAGATACAATCAACATACCAATGTATATTACCATTGAGGAGAAAGTGATTAAGATAGGAAAGTTGCTTAATGATGATGAACAGGAATACCATGCAAAGTTCTACTTCATGACTTTCTCAAACTTATTTGGATATGTTGGGAATTGATGCTAGGAGAGTAATGCACAACATAGTCCTTGTTGAAAATGCTAAACTAGTTAGACAAAATATATGAAAGATGAATCCTAAGATAACCTTATTAATTATGGCCGAGATTGAGAAACTCCTCAAAGCTAGTTTTATACAACCTATAGATTATTCTCCTTGGATCTCAAATTTTGTTGTAGTCATGAAACCTGATAATCATATTAGGATGTGTTCATACTTTCATGATTTAAATAAATAATCTTTAAGAGATGATTTTCCCCTTCCTAATATTGACATGATAGTGGACTTGACTGCAGGACATGATTTTTTTAATTCATGGATGGATTTTTTGGATATTATCAAATCTTTATCAACCCTCAAGATCAATACAAAACAACATTTACTATAGTTTGAGGAAATCTTTTTTGAGTAGTCATACTTTTTGGATTAAAGAACACAGGCACAACATATCAACGAGCTATGACATTGATATTTCATGATTACATATATAGGATTTTGGAAGATTATGTTGATGATACTCTCACAAAATCTTTAACACGACAAGACAATGTGAATATCCTTCGAAAGATCTCTGCGAAAATGCAAAAATACATGATATTGAATCTAAAAAAGTTTTTTTTTGTGTGAACCCCAATCCAAATACCTCCAAAACAATGAGAACAAACACATTATATTAGAAATTACAAGCAAGAACAAGGATTCCCCATGAAATCCATTCACAAAGCTTAAATTAGGAAAAAAACAATGAAAAACACAATGAAATAATAAAATAAAGATTGAATCCTAATTAAGCAAGCAAACTCTTGATCCCATGGGGGAATTGGTTCCAATTTGATGTGAAAATTGGCCCTTTCCCAATTCCTAATGATGCAAGCTTGATGTGATGAAGAGATTTGATCCAATTTGTTGATATTGATGAATGCTCCAATAAGAAAATCTGCATAACCTAGCTATGATTCAATAAGAATGGATGAAATTTGATAGATATTTGAGCATGGTAACTTTGCATCATTTGTGGATGATAAAATGAAGATATGAGCTCTTTATTTATAGAATGCCAAGATGGATGAATGTCCAAATTTGAGCAATGTGGGACTAACATTCATCCAATGGAAAGATGCCACTTGTCAATCCATGAGTGGATGGAGGATGTACAGGTTTTGAGGACTGTGCCAATAAATGCATATTTTTTAATTTCAATTTTTTTGAAATGACTTGCATGAGGGAATGGAAAATGCAATAAATGCCACTTGGCTCAATACAAAGGACATGTAAGATGGAGTAAATTCCTTGTTGGATGTACATGTCAACTTGGAATTTGAATTCAAACTTGGAGGAATATTCCAAAAGATGCCTTGTTGAGGAAAATAGATGATTTAATAAATCAATTAAATCTATTTTCATGTGCAAGTGGGAAAATCTAGAGGATGGGACATGAATTAGAATTGAATTAATCAAGGGTCAATTAATTTAATAGGAGGTTAGATGATGTGACTTATTTGACTTAGATTTTAGGATTTATTTAAATCAAATAATAAGAAGAATGTGATAAGAGATTTATTAAATAAATATTCTGATTTATTTAATTAAAAGAGATGATGTTAGACTTAAATTAAATAAGGTTTTAATTTATTTAATTTAATAGATAAACTTTAGAGATTTAAGCAAATAAAATTAATTATTTAATTAAATAGGGATAATTAGATCAGATGGATTGATTTAATTAGCAAAAGATAGAGACTTAATTAGATAAAATGATTTATTTAATTAAGGGAAGGAAATTGATGAATTTAATCAAATAAGGAAATTTGATTAAATGGTTAGACCAAGGGATGATTCAAGATGAAACAATGTTAGTAGTCAGAATCAGATGCACAATGTCAATCAGTATATTTTACATGTCTATAGTTTTTAGTGTAGATAGTGGAAAATTTTAGTTTTTATCGTATCTCACAGAGGCATTGAGGTGGACACAAAGAAAATTGATGCTATAGTTAACATGCCACCTCCTAGAAGCATTTCACAATTGTGCACTTTACAAGGAATAATTTAGGCTATCCATTGATTTGTAGCATCCCTAGCGGACTGAACATTACCTTTTACACATCTTCTTAAGCAAGAGGTTTAGTTTAATTGGAATAAAGATTGTAAACAATATTTTGAGAGTTTAAAAGATTACCTTGCTACTCCACCTGTTTTACAACCTACTATGCAAGATAAACCATTCATTATTTATACTAATATCATCAACCCATGCTCTCACAACATTGTTGACTCAACAAGATGAAAAAGGTAAATAACATCTTGTTTATTGCATTAGTCGAACTATAATTGAATATGAAACATCATACACAATGATAGAAAAAAAATGTTTGACTCTTGTATTTTCTACTAGTAAATTGAGACATTACTTACTAAATGATGAAATACATGTGATAACAAAATTTAATCCTCTAAAACATTTTTTCACTAAAATAGATTTATCAAGGCATTTAGCTAAATGGGTTATGTTGTTAACTGAGTTTGACCTTAAATTTTTCTCATAAACAGAAATTAAAGGACAAGTCTTGACTGACCAGTTAGCTAATGCTCCCTCTCCCCTCGTGTTACTTAATATTGAATCATTCCTTGATGATAATGTGTTGATGATTGAAATTAATACATGGGATTTATACTTTGATGGATCTAAGGGTAGAATAGGCTTTGGAATAGGGGTTATAATAGTCCCACCTAAAGGAAATCCTACTCCCTTATCCTATCACTTAAACTTATTATGCACAAAAAATACAATAGAGTATGAAGTGTTAATTGTTGGAATACACACCGCTTTAATTATGGGAGCTCGAGACATTAATATATTCAGTGATTTAAAATTATTCATTAAGAAAATAAACGAGATGTATCAAGCAAAACATGTAAAATTATCAAAATACAAAGATCTCACAATGACTCTATTAGAAATATTTGATTCATTTACCATTGAAAACATCCTATGAAAAGACAAAAAGTATTCAGATGCAATGGAAAGTGTGGCTTCCCTTATATCCCCTCAAGATCCTTCAAAATATTTCACATTTATTTTTCATACAATTATGAAACCATCAATTGAAAATATGGTTGAAGAAGTGTTATTAACCATCATGGAAAGCTGTAGTGAATGGTATACACTGATATTTAATTATTTAAAAGAAGGTATGATTCCTAAGCCGATAACTAAGAATACTCGAGACCACCTTCAAAAACTCACATCTAGATATATAATCCTTGTTGACGTGCTATATTGGAGGTTCTTTGATGGTCTTTTAGTTAGATTCCTTAAACAATATGAAACCCCCATAACACTTGAAGAAGCTCATGCAGGTGCTTGTGGAGGACATTTTGGAGGAAGATCATTAGTTTAAAAACTATCCTGAATAGGATACTATTTAAAACATATGGAAAAAGATTTCTTTGAATATGTTAAGAAATGTCACAAGTGTCAGGAACATAGAAATTTGATTCATGCTCCTACTTCTGAGCTTCATGCCCAGGCTCCTATTTGGCCATTCTTAGTATGGGGTTTGGATTTGATTGGAAAGATTCAATTTCCTTCTTCTGCTAGACATACCTTTATAATTATTGTAAAATATTATTTTATGAAATGGGTATAATCCATTCCCCTTCATTCAACAACTTTGATGTAATGTGTCATTTCATATTGGAACACCTTATTGTTCACTTTGGACTTTCTTTTTCATTATTTTCGAACAATGGGACACCATTTAAGAATAATGACATGAAGAATTTCTTAGAAACATTTAACATCCAAGATCATTTTTCAATTCCCTACTACCTTCAATCTAATGGTCAAGCTAAATCAACTAATAAGATTCTAAAAAAAATCTTAAGGAAAATATTAAGCAAACATAATAGGGATTGGAATAGAGAGTTAACATACATGTTATGGGATTATCGTACTAGTATTAGAACATCAACTGGAAACACTCCTTATAACCTTGTTTATGGTACCTAGGTTATAACGCCCTTAGAGATAGAGATTCCTTCATTAAGAATCCCTCTTCTAGGACTTATTGATGACAATACTTATAAAGAACAATGATTGCATCAACTTAAAATTCTTGATGAACGGTGCATTAATTCTCTTGTGCATCTCCAAGCTTATTCCAAAAAACTGCAATGTAGTCACAATGATCATGTCATCCCTCACACATTTACTAAGGGTGATTTGGTGTTATTTGAGAATAAACAAAACATCAATGTTGTCCTAAATGAAAAAGGAAAATTCAATCCTAATTGGTTAGGACCATATATAATTAATGAAATTTATGGGCCTGGAGCATACATGTTGACAAAAATGGATGGCACACCTCTTAAAGAACCTATTAATGTTCCACATTTATGTCAATACTATATCTAATCTTCTTGAATATTGTGAATGATAAAGAAGTGGTTTTAGAGTTGGTAGATGATATTCTATATTCTCTTGCATTGCCTCATTCTTGACAAACAATCATTTGTGTGTCTTGAATACTAATGTAATTATTTAAATTAATTTTAGGTGGTTACTTTAGGTTTCATACTATTCAAGTTAATCTTTTATGTTGTGTTAGATTAGATCCTTATATGAATTTAATGTTCTTTAATTATACCATAGGTGCATTTAGTTTAACATAACATACTTAGTCATAATGTTGCATCTAAAATAAACTAGGATAGTTTTAATTACATCACATAAAAAATGTTAGATCATGGAGACGTTTATTAGACAACCTTACAAAGATTATTTGATAAATCACAATTGTAGACACTGAAATTTGGTCTAAGCCTGTGACTTCAATATTCTTCATAATTCCTATTCTTCATGGTCATGATTAAATAATCTTAATTATTTAATTAATTCACCCTAACATTAATTCTTCTATTGATTAAATAATCTTAATTATTTAATTAATTCATCTTAACATTAATTCTTCTATTGATTAAATAATCTTAATTATTTAATTAATTCATCTTCTGTTAATTCTAATTAAATAATCTTAATTATTTAATTAATTCACACTTTTCTTTATTCTATCTAATTAATTAAATAAACGCTTGTTATTTAATTATGTTACTAATTAACCTTATCCTTCTTGTAAAATTAAATAAATTCTTTATTTATTTAATTATTCATTTAAATCCCTTCATCACTTAATTAAATAAATCTTATTTATTTAATTATTCTTCAAATATCCAATCTTGAATTAAATGAATTATTTAATTCATGAATTCTATTTTAATGCATTCCTCAATATTTAGATAATTGTGTGAGTTATCTAAGTATTCACTTTTACTCGACTCAAAGATCTATTTCAAATCACTCAGTTAACTCTTGATTTAATGTTTGAGTGGCATTCTCGAGTAATCTCTTCATCAAATCATTCAATCGTCCAGTTCTAACTCATTTACGTGTACATGCGGATTAATTAAATATTCCTATTTAATTAATTAAATCTTGTGTGTGCATTCAAACAAGAGTTGCTTTAATCAATCTTTATCTTTGTTATGCAAAGATAATTCTTCTATTTTCAAATATCGAACTTGAAGATTAAATCATTTATTTAATCTTTAATTCTCTTTCTAATTTGTATCACTCATGTTATCACTGACAGTTATCAGAATGCATGTCTAATCTGTCGATCTCACCTATTCGTTGATCTTCCAATCGTGGCCTGTTGTTCGAATAATCAATTTTTCTATAAATTGATCTGTCATTCTTCATTCCAATATCTCTCGAAATATCTCACGAAATATTTTGACTTTTGAGAGGTCTTATCTTGAATCTTTGATGTTTTGCTAAATCACTATCATAGGCTATACTTGCACGAACTTACGAAAAATTCGAGGGCAATTATACTACAACAACAAAATGGAGAAGGGCAATCAAGATGAATCATGGAAATACATAGCAATTTGGTGAGATTTTTTAGTTTTATTATGTTTTTACTTTCCTTTGTTCTTTGTTGCTTAGCATTAGATTGCATTTAGATGTGCATTGCATATTTGCTTTTGATCTTTTCTTTCTACCCTTTCTTGGCATTAGATTTGGTGAACCCGACGTGAACACACTATCTTCGCGTATTCATAGACTTTTATTTTTATTTTTGCAGGTTTTTCATACGGAACGATGAATTAGCTTGACGAAACACCACAATTGAAATTCATAGATGCATCAGTTTGACAAAGCGATGCAATTGATTTACTAAACTGCATTTGACACTAGAAATGCCACATTTGAAAAACCACAATGCATCTACAACATCCTGAACTGCAATTGAATGGTAAATACTGAGACGCAATTATAGAGAAAATCAACGCATATGACTAGTAAATTTTTCTTTTTAGCTTTGGAAATCTGAAGTTTTCAATTGATTTGTGTGTTACTAATATCAAATTTTTCAGCGTGTGGGATTTTTGTTTTTGGAGTTAACAATTTTTTGCAGGACGATTGACGAAGACAATATTTGAAACTACTAACGAATATTTCTACACAACGCATGTCAAAGACCTTAGCTAAATTTTCTTTTGAAATAGATTGTTTGGTAGTGTAGAAAATCTTTCATTTGGATTAAAATTAACAAGTGTGTACTGTGTTTGGTGCGAAAGCACATTTGTGTAATTACCCTCATGATTTGGTACATCAAAGTATCCTCTCCCCTTGCGCATTCATGCGATCCTGGGTGTAAGAGAAATGGTTACCAACTTTAGAACTTGGGCCTATTCTGGTGGGAAAAAGTACTTACCCCAGGATGACTCAGACTGGTAGCACCCTAAACCAGAGGGACTTCCAACAGTTATATAAAAGTGGATTCTTGGGGAAAACCCAAGAATCATGAGTGTGGTTCTGACGAGATGGATCTGAAAGGGGACTCTCACCACATGGATCATGCCCCATGAACAGAATGCCCGTATTAAACACCTTTTGTTTTAGAGACCAACCGTTCTATTGGTCATTGTTTGGTATAGTGCAAGGTATAGTATCATGCCCGAAGACACTCACTACTGATCCCCTTGAGTAGAGATAGCAGTTCTTGGGAGGTCATTGCCCAAAGAATTTGAAATTGGTGTGCTCAAAAGACATTAATGAGCCGTGGAGGGGAGCCAATTTCACCAAATTTCTAAGCTATCCACTCTCGAGAAGGAAAGGTGTTTATCACCAATCCAGGGTATTTCAGTGGGCTATACCAAGCATACAAACCCTAGGCCTTTTGGCCTATTAGGATGTGCTTGTCTGTTGTTAACTTAAATGTTCTTTGAGTCCAAAATCAAACTGAAAACACTTTGTCTTATGATTGTTCTTGTTTACTAGAATTTGATCACAGAAAACAGAGTCGATTTTAAATCTCATATCACTAAAAATTCACAGAGTCGCAACTGTTCACCAAAAAGTCACATTTGTTTAAGTTCGAGTCACATCTATTATTACGAGTCTAATTTGTTTAGCTTTGAGTCGCATCTATCAATATTAGTCACATCTGTCAGTATTAGTCGCATCTATCTAGCGTAGAGTCGTATCTGCTAGTTTAGCTCACAATTGCTCTATGAAAACTGCATGTGTTATATTTTGAGTCACAATTTTCATTACGAGTCACATTTTTTAGACAGTTAACCACATCTGTCAGAGTCACACATTGAACTTTACTAGAGAAACGCAATTGATCACTGGAAAACTACAACTGGTAAACTTAACCGCATATGTGAAATCATGCGACACATTTGTCTGATTATCAAAAAAATAGAATTCAAGGTCACTGTCTAGTCAACACGGTCACATCAGTTTTAGTTATCTTTCCACAAATGGTCCTTGAACAGAAACCTGAAACGATTTGCTCAATTTTGTATCCTTTAGGTTCATATAATCATTACCATAGTTGTCCTAATTCAAAGTTGGTTCTCATCTTAGAATACATCTTTCCTTTAGAATAAACTTCTAGGAGGGTTATTTTTACAAACTTTAGGATAGGTCCATCATCTACACTCTAGAAAAATTATAGCGTCAATGAAATATGTCATTGAACCTAGTCTTATCATTTTATCCTTTGTCCTACAGAGAGTCCTCCTAGCTCATCAGTCTAGTTAGGAAACTCAACTTGTCTTTGATCCTCGTCCTACATTGGTTCCTTGACTTAACCAAATTGACGCCTTGGTTAGACTTTAGGTAGTTGGTCCCTCTGTCTTGGGTTTACAAAATTGATTATCTTAGAAGCTTGCTTAGAATTTGTATCTTTAGATATTTTCATCCTAGACTAGCATCATATTAGACATATTTTCCTCGCACAGAAAATACCAAAAAAATAGCTACATACATTAATCCTTTATATTCAAAATCTCCTAAAAACATAGCTTAGGTTACATACCTTAGACTTAAGTCATTCTTTGCATTGTCATACCTTAGAACTCATATCACATACCTTAGTGATACTCCATCTTTCATCATAACCTCACCACCATGTCTGCAATTTACCTTGATATGCTTGCTACTCAAGTTGAATACCAGTTACTCCGTAATGGTCAATTCCAACAAGCCATAGATTTCAAAAGACAATTTATCCAATCCAAATGCCAACCAACGTCAACCCATGGTCAACTACCTACATACCCTTCCTACCAACTATCCATAAGTTCTAGTCCACTATCCATATACCCTCATTATCAAGAGTCACTTGACACAATATTTTCCATTTATCCACTACAAACATCTATTAGTCATACCTATCCTAACCTTGACAATGGAAACCAACCATCCAATAATCCCTTCCAATCCTCCACATCCTATCATAGCCCTTCATCCACTAATCCCTTCCAAGCCTCCACATCCTATCATAGTCCTTCATCCACTAATCCCTTCCAAGCCACTCCATCTCAATCTACATTTAGTCATGAAAATACATCTATTCATGGTCTCCAAAGTCACATCCCATCAACTAAACTTGAGGATACATTTCAAATGGAAAGTCCAAAGCATGACTTCATGGCTTTCGCTTCATGTCAAGATCAAATGAGTCTATCCCACAACCCTATCTTTAAGTCCATCCAAGAAGTCCTTCTAGATAATTATGGCATCCGAAATACACCTATCCTTGATCACGATTCCATTCCCAATCAAATCATTCAAGACAAACCCATCTTTGATCAAGACACTACTATTGAGAAAGAAATCCAAAATGATCCACTCCTTGACCTTTATGCCATTCATGATCAAAAATTTGAAGATGACCCTATCCAAGTACCAAACACATCCATTTCCCAAAATGAGACACTTGCCTCCTTTGGACACATAGATGATATTCCTCTAGAACGAGAGTCTCCTACTTTAGATATATTTGCAAATGATCAAGCTATAGCTAAGTTCATTGGAATCTATGATAATGACCATAAAGACAGTTTCGACATCGACTTGGAAGAACCAATAGAATCCTTTGAATCTGATATGCCACAAAATAACACCAAAGATATCCAACATGTCAATGAAGATAAGACATCCTATCAACTAGGATCATCCAATTTTATCAAATCAGGCTTTCTTGAAGAGGAGGAGATTCCAAGTAACAGTTTCCAAAAACACAATGATGGGTTAGCATCTTGCTTCCAAAATGAAAAATACCCCATTGCAAACAGAATCTGTCAGAGCATGCAATATCAAGGAAAAGGACTAGGCATACATGAGCAAGGAATTCTAGAACCAATACAGTTTCAAGAAAATCCTAAACACCAAGGTCTTGGTTATCCTTTAGTCAGCAAATTTAATGATGTTAATGGTATGTCCTCGATATTGGGGGCAACTTTATCTTATACAAACATCAAAATGGAGGCCATGAGTAGTTTTTATCATAAGGTTGCTGCCAACACTCCTTCCATCCATACCATAAATTTCCATTCCAACATGAATAAACCTTCCATTTGGAAGCAAGAAAAACAAAAGTCTTACAAATTCAAAGTTCAAAATCAAATATCAAAGGCCATTGAATCAATCAAAAATCCAAGTGGACAAATAAAGTTAAAATGGATCCCAAAGAAAAATGGATCAAGTAAAGAAAATAGTTCAAAAGTAAAATTCAATCAAAATGTGGAGCCACAAGAAAAGTGGACTCCCACATATAATAAATGTCCACCTCCATTAAAATGGTCATCAAGTAAGGCATATAAAAGTCATGGTTCCAAACATTATCCCAATCTAAAACCCAGTCTCCATCATCCATCACCCCAAGTTTGGAAAATGAAAATTCCTACATCTAAATTGACAAACGCGTCTACCAACACCCGTCATAATTGTACATCTCGCGTAAAGTCTAAAAATCCTACATCACAAATCCGTCACATCTTGGCAACAACTCTTTATTGTAAGGACTCCCATGGCACTCTATCATGATGTGCGTATTTTGATAAGGCCAACTCTAGTGTCAACAAGGATTACAATGACATCAATCAATTTTATGCAAGTGTTATGATCTTGACAAGGCAACTACTTCATCAAGGTTATTATTGGCATATCATGGCACCAGTCTCTACATCAACACCATCAATGGATTTGGGACAATCAGTGATCACCTAAAGCATCAAGGCCATCCAAAAACAAAAAAAACAAAAAAAGGGTCACTTTGATGAAAACTTGGCAAACAGGTATCTTGGTGACACCAAAAAGAAAAAAAATGTCAAGAGAAAAATTTCATCTAATAGTGAAAACCATTCTTATGGTGCTATGATACTGATCACCTAAGTCATGTGGAAATTATCTATTGACTATTACACTTCGTATGACATTTATTATGACATTTCCATCTATCCATCTTAACCCTACCACTCATGTCCATTTTCCCACCTACTTTGATCTTGATTTAAGGACTAGGGTACAAACATAAATAATGCTTTGGAAAAACTCTTGACATGTCTATCCTTTGGTCATACACTATCCATGCAATATCATGTCATAGACTTCATAGCATTTTTCCAAATGGGTTATCCCTATTCATAATCCTATCGCATGCCTTGGTTTTTCCCTTGTCAATGGTTTAAGGATCTTCCATCATACCATCTAATCCTGAAAATTCATTCCAAATGCAACAAGTCCAATCCATACAATCTTTCTATGCATCCTAGTGCATCATTCAAAACATTCCTTGGCTTTGTTTCTAGCCTAGCTACAAACTTTGATCCTTTGGTCACATTATCATCATTCTCATGTTGTTTCGGGATGTTTCCTTCCCATGTCAAACAACATCGTCACCATCCTCATCACCTATCAATTGGTTTTTAGCTTGACTAGGGGCAAGATCATGGTTGTCATTGGATTCTTGTGCATGGTTTCTTGGTTGCTTATAGGCATCATATCCCTATATATAGTCCACTTCCCTGTACATAGGCCACTACCCTATACATAGTCCTTATCCCTGTACATATTACCTATCCCTGTACATATCACGTATCTTTCTCGTCCATCACTTCTATATACCATTCATAATAAGTGGTAGTCTTTCCCATAACCTGGAATGATTGACATCGAGTGCATTTCATATCCCCCATTTTATCCTATTCATAATCAATTGGTCTTATACTCGACTGGGGGAAAACACTTGACGTGTGTCATATGGATTCTTCCATTAGCTGTGTTGACGAAGTAAAACCATAGAAAAATCCACAAACATCACAAAATGACCTGAGAAAACACAAAAAACATCAGAAAACTTCAAAAAGACAAAAAAATCAAAACATTTTCAAAATCCAAAAATATAGTCAGAGTCAGTCGCAATTGTCAGTCTTTGTCATTTGTCGAACTACGTTGCCTCTAGATTGGACATAGGCAAGGCCATCTACCGATGTTCCCCCAAGGCATTAGGTCAGTCTGTTTATATTTGTCTATATAAAATCATGCTTCAATCCATATGTCTATATAACAAGGTCATTGGTCATGTCGAACTACAAGGTCTCTGCATGTATAATGTAGGAAAGGCCATCAATCGATGAGCCCACGAGGCCGCACTAGGTCAATCCATTAGGGTTTGTCACATTCACTAGCACACACATTTTTTATTTGTAGTTAGTCTTGTCAATCCAAGCCAAGTCGAACTATGAGGTCTCTACATGTATAACGTAGGCAAGGCCATCAATTGATGAGCCCTTGAGGCCACACTAGGTCAGTCCTTTAGGGTTTGTCATCACACATAGTCAATTGTCCATATATCACATCAAGTGATGCATCAATCTAGTGAACAAGTCAACAATGTCTCTAATTCAAATCAAACAACTTGCCAAACGAAACAATCAAAATAGATCAACAAATGTCTGCTTCAGGATGTGTCCTTCTTGGAAATAGACATCATCACGGCAACCATCCAGTATCTTATTCAAGATGAGTCCTTCTTGAATATAGCTATCGGAAAAGCAATCTATGTCTTATACAAGATGAGCCCTTCTTGCATAATCGACATTGTCAAACAACCAAACATATCCTTACAAAGGTTATCACATTAACGGCATCTGACTCAGGTCTTATACGATACATGTCTTTCTGAAACCAGGCTTTGTCATGCCTTATACAAATAGTCATAACATCGAAAACAGACTCAAAGTCTTATCCAGTATGTGTATCTCCTACAATCAAGCTCTATCAATCAATCCTTTTATCAATCAAAACAAATCAAGATTTGGAAAATATTTTACTAGCTTTTTGACTTTTTGACTTATTTATCTTATCTTTTACTAGCTTTCTTAAGGAACTCAGTAAGAATAAATACTTAAACTAATGTACACATTCTATGTCCAAAATATTTGAACTGCATATTGTAACATGTAGTCCAAAGATGGAAAACATATACTTGAATTATCCTAGATACACATGACACTTTAAAACATAGACATTTTACTTATCACAGTTACACATGAAGTGATTGCCTATAATAAATTAGTGTTTTTCTATTATAAAGTCATTTATAAAAGAAATTCATTGTGAAACTTTTCCTAGTAAAAAAATAGATACGTCTCATATCTCCTCATCAAATTAATCTTGTCTAGTGATATTTTTCCAACTACTTGTCTCTTCCTCCATGTATACATATAAGTGCCATATTGATAGGTGTAAGTCTCTATAAGGAAGCTTAGGTAATGGAACAACTTCCTACACTAACCTTGAGAGGAGAATAATGCAAACTTTTATAAACCTTTAATAGTTACAAAAACTTAAACAAAAATAAACACAAATACCATGCATACCACAACCCAATGATTTATGTGGGGTAAGCCCTTTTAGGAGGAAAACCCCACACTCCAAAATTCACCCAATATATTATTCAAAAATAAAAAATATTACAATATACTTGTAGAGCAAGATTCTCACATAAGTATGACCACTCAGAGATCCAGAGGCAACCCAACCACTATCAGACTCTCAAAATACATTGTAATACATAGCTATAATATAATGCCCTCATAAAATAGGGTTTCCTTCTAGGTAAATTCAAGCTAATAAATATTGACCATCAAATATGAGACATAATGATGAAAGGTCCATATTTACAATAATAAAATATAAATAAAATTTTCCATTCGGGGGCATTGCCTCTAGACCCTAGTCGGGGGGATGTTCCCCCCAAACCCCCCATGGGGGAGAGGATCTGCCACCCACCACCCCCATCGTCATTAGTTGAATAGTACCATGTGTATCAATAGTACCTTATGTAATTGCAAGGTTGAGACACATTTTCTCAAAAAATCTCGCACTTGTCAAACACCTTTCAAGGACAATGGAAGGGTTTCATCATCATCTCTTAATTGCTAAGGACCAAAATTCCTTTAGTCTTTGAACACCATCTGAACTTCTTTGTGCTCACAAGCCTAGTTAAAGAATCAACAACATTCATCAAAGTCTCTATCTTAACCAGCTTCACCTTTCCATCTTTGACCATATCTCTAATAAAATGATATTGTACACCAATGTGCTTGGTCCTAGCATGAAATATTGAGTTCCTAGGTAGACATAACACATGTTGGTTGCCACAATAAATTATCACTACACCTTGTTTTATTCAAATATTTGAACATAGTCTCTTGAGCCAAATGGATTCTTTACAAGCATGAGTAGCTGCCGTATACTCTACTTCAATAGTGGACAAAGCAACCACAACCTATCTCTTTTGCATCCAACTAATTATACCACAAAATAAAGTAAACACATAAGCACTGGTGAATCTTCTGCTATCCACATCACCTGCCCAGTCTGAATCCACATAACCATGAATATCAAGGGAAATATTGTCTTTAGTCATATTACTATGATAACATAGGGAATAATCTTAGGTATCACACAAATATCTGAAGACTCTTTTAACTGCATCCCAATGAACTCTACCAAGAATAGACATATATCTGGAAATAACTCTTGTTGCTTGGGAAATGTCTAGTCTTGTACAAACCATAGCATACATCAAACTTCCAACTGCACTCTGGTAAGACACTATTCTCATGTTTTTCATCTCTTATGGAGATGTTGGACAATCTGAAATAGATAACTTTTTTCCAACTAAAACAAGAACACACAATGGTCTACAATCCTACATATAAAACCTTTATAAAATTCAATTGAAATAATTACTTTGGCCAAGCCATACTTGTCTATTCACTCTATCTCTTCTAATTTCCATCCCAAGAATGTGTTTACCTACACCAAGATCATTCATTTCAAACTTAGCAACAAGTTGATATTTTAGTTATGAAATCATACCTTTCCTTTTACTAATGAATTACATATTATCAACATATAATGTAATAAATAGGAAATGATCACCATCATTTTTTATAATAAACACAATGATTTGATTTAGAATGCTTAAATCCCAAACTCAACACATATGTATCAAATTTTTGATACCACATCCTAGCACTTTGTTTTAAACCATACAAAGATTTCTTTAATTTTCAAACCAATTTACTTTTACCTTTCACCACGTAGTGCTCTAGCTGTGTCATATAAATATCCCCCTCCAAGTCACCCTAAAGGAAAGTAGTTTTCACATCCATTTTTTCAACCTCTAAATCATAAGCAATAGGAATAGAAATAAAAAATCTATTGTATGCCATATTTTTAATAGGAGAAAATATATCACCATAATCAACACCCTCAACTTGAGAGTAACCTTTTGCAACCAACCTTGCTTCGTATTTCTCAATACTTCCATTTGAACAAATCTTTTTCTTGAATACAACAGCTTTTCATCCTTCGGGAAATGATACAAGATCCCGTGTATCCTTCCTTTTCAAAGCTATCATTTCTTCATCCATAGAAATCTTCCAATATTATACATCATTCATACCTAATGCCTCTTCTACTGATTTGGGTTCATTCATGTTACTATTCAAAGAAAAAATACATATACAATCATCAAATTAATACCTTTCAGGTAGTTTTCTATGCCTTATAGACCTACAAACAAGTTGAGTTGGAGGTTCTTCCTCCTCTTTTGAAGATTTAGAGCTGGAAGAGCTCTCCTCAACTTCTTGTCTATCCATGGGCCTCGATTCAACTTTCTCAGATGTAGAAGGAAATTTAATCACATCTTCCTGTTTACTTCGTTTTGGCTACAATGTAACAAAAGAAGGCTTAGTTTCTCTAAAAATAAAAATTCTACTATGTATTACCTTTTGTGTAACATGATCCCAAAGATTGTATCCTTTCACATCATAACTATATCTGATGAAGATACATTTCATAGCCTTGTTCTCCAAAAAAATTCACTTCTCCTTTGTCACATGTGCATATGTCTCACAACCAAAAACTCTAAGATGTCTCAATGAAGGCTTGTATCCCAACCTTGCGTCTATAGATGTCTTATCAAAAATAGTTGATGTAGGAGACTTGTTAATCAAGTAACAAGAAATGGAACAACAAATTCAGCCCAAAACCTTTGTTCTAGACCAGGGTATGTGCAGGATCATGATGGGCCAAAAAGTGGTGATATGATGGGTATGTGTAGGGTATGTGGCTGATGACTTTTTTTTACCCAAAATTTATGAAACAAAAAGGGTTTTTAAAGGAGATTCTTAGGTTTCCACCAATATAAATTATGCTTTACTTTGAATTTAATAACTAATTATTATTCATTTTCTATTTGAATTACGACTAATGTCTTGATTGATAGGTTGATTGAAAAACATCTATAGCTTTCAAATGGTATCACATTTTTTGAATCTGAAACATGTGTCACATTCTATGATTCACATACTATAGGAATAAAAAAATGAATTTCATAAAGTTTTGACCAAATTAAGGTGGTCAAACATACGAGTTTTTATATTTTTTATAAGTTGTAATAAAAAATTCATAATTAATTATTTTCTTGGAAAAAAATTACAAAAGAATATGCATCACATCGGGACATGAGTCCTCTACTTATATCTAAAATATTATCATTTTATTGTGGTAAGGGTGGTCAAACATACACCTACTCATTTTTTTCCTAAAATTTAAGTACTACTACATTGAAATTTAAAATTTTCACCAAATAGATTTTTTTTAAATAAACCTAGTAGTTTAGAAACTACATTCAATTTTCTACAGATTTTATTCTTACATATTTTTGAAATAATAGAGATAACTTATTCAATTTTTTATGTCAAGTTTCCTAACTTTTATTTTTCTAATTTTTTTGCCACTTAAGGGCATGTATTTTCCATGATGATCCTGCACATACCCACTAGCACCACTCAACATACTCCTAGCCTTCTCCATTAGTGTCCATTTCATTCTTTCTACAACTCCATTTTGCTAAGGAGAATACAAAGTTGTCTTTTATCTATGAATACAACAATTTTTATAGAATCTATCAAAATCATTAGAGAAAAAATCATCACCATTATCAGTCCTTAAACATTTTTATTTTCTTTCTAGTCTACAACTTAACCATTCATTTAAAATCTTTAAATCGATTAAAAATAACAAATTTACTCTTTAAAAAGTATACCCATGTCCTACTATAATCATCAATAAATGAAACATAATATGTGGATTTACCAATTGAAGGAACATCTATAGGACCAAAAACATTGGAATGAATTAGATCCAATACACCACAATATTTAAGAGATCTCTAGTAAAACTGAACGTGGTTTTGTTTTACATAAAAATGATGCTCACAGAAATCAAATTCAAGATTACAATCAACCAAACCTTCAACAAAGTTTTTTATTTTTCAAGGTCCTTCAACCCATTTCTCCAATGTGGCCACGTCACTGGTGTCATAACATAGTTGTGCATGTGTCGAATGTGGAGAGATCTAATGTCAACACAAACCTTAATGAGACAATTTACATTCAAAGTTTTAAGCAAGTAAAACTACTCTATTCATAATACAATCAAACTTTCAAATACACATCATTGTCCTCTATTTATAGGGATTAATTAAAACGTTTAGCCCTCAGATTTCTATGGGCACAATGGTTGTTAAAATTACTACCTAGAAAATGAGATTTGATGCTTAATATGCAAGCTAAGATTATTTCTATGTGCAAATGTAGGGTGGAATGATTAGTGGTATGCTTCTAAATGAAACAAAATGATGGAAAGGATAATGGATACAATGATAAATGAAGGATGATGTTGATGATAAATGAACAAGTGGAGATGAGTGAGATGATACGAAACTAAAATGAACTATCCATGATTATGCATATGATCAAACACAAACATAAAACAAACTAACCTAAAATGTAACTATGATGCAATGGGGATGATAAAATGTAACTATGAAGTAATTAATTAATCTAAGATGAGAAAGAAAAGTAACACATCATATGAAAACTAAGTATAAGACTCCATGAAAGCTCCAAGCTCCTAAGATAAACCTACATAGTAACTTTACTCAAATTATGGATGATAAATGCTAAGGAAAGAGGGTGTATTTATAGGGTTTCTCAAGCATTTTGTGAGGTGGCACCTATCAACAGTCTAGATTCAAAGGAGAAATAATAGATGGTGGACATGAAAGGAATCGGGATGTTGTCCCCTTGACCAAGGACAACATGCCATGTGTGTGGAGAGAATCCTTTGACCAATTGGAAACATGCCAAATGTATGGGATTCCCAAGTGTGTGAAACAAAGACCCATGTGCTCCAAATTTTTTGGAAGTGTGGGGGAATAAAGTCATGTTATTTTTCTTATTGGTGGAAGTGTGTGAGGATAATTCTAATTAATAATTAGGCTTGTTTATTTTCATGTGAATTTTATGAGGTGGCACACAAAAAGTTGTAGAAATGTGCTCTAATTCTTAATCAGGATTAAGGAAGTTTAATTAAATAAACATGTTTAGGGTATTTTGTTTATTTAATTATTTAGAAGAATGCGATTTTGGAGAATTAAAAGAAGAGTGAACAATATAAATAAAGTAAGACCTTATTTATATGTGGTTAAAGCATTAATCAAATAGTTTGTATTTAATTAACTAAATATGATGATTGTTTTTAGGTGTATACATTTTTCCCCTCTTTGAAGTAATGTGTTTACTTGTTGCTTCAAAGAAAATTTTGATGTCGATGCTCAGAAAATATTTTGATGCCCCAGACCATGCCTCAGACTTTTGAATTTCAGGGATTGACGGATATATGCCCCCTCGAGAGATAAATCAATGAATGTGGGGATGTTAAAATAAAATTTTGGAATGAGGTGATGGTGTTGTGATGATTATGATGATGATCCAACATTGATTCAGTGAGATTTGGATGTTGGAGACGATTTATCTCTTGAAAGGTCATTGCAAGCTCTTGCTTTGAATAGTGTTGATTAATTACCCTTCCTTTATTTGGTAAAAATGGGAAATAAATCCCACTATAATTCCCTCCATTTTAACCTTAAAAGGTAAAAGTGGTAAAATGGGATTCATTTGCACATTTGGAGTTTGGAGAAGTTGAAGAGTGGAGAGCTTAGAGGAGGATGGTGATTCCATACCACAAGCATCGTTTCAAGCATCTTCGCCAACCTCATCAGCCTGATGCCTCTGGACCTATGGTACACTTTATGAGAAACCTCTTTGTTAGTCATTTTCTTTCCTTTTAATGGTATTTTGAATGTCGTAGATAGATTTTGTAGCTTATTGGATGCAATTTATGCACTTTTGGGTGATGTTTTTATCATTTTTAAGTGTTTTTGAGTATGTGTAAGAGTTTTGGCACCTTTGGGGTCCCAAATGGCACCTCTTGGAAGCTTAAAAATCATGTTTTCATGTGTTTTTTAAGAGTTTTGGAACCTTTGGGGTCCCAAATGGTGCCTCTTGCAAGGTTGAAAATGCTTTTTTTTGGGTGTTTTTAGAGTTTTGGCGCCTTTGGGGTCCCAAATGGCGCCTCTTGCAAGCTTGAAATTCAAGTTTTTGGCCTCCAACACTATTTTGGTGTCTTTGGGGTCCCAAGTGGCACCTCTTGTAAGGGTGAAATTCATGTTTTGAGATGCCAAACACTGTTTTGGCCCCTTTGGGTTCCCAAATGGCACCTCTTGTAAGCCTTGAAAAACCCTGGTTTTAGTTGCAAACTCTGTTTTGGTGCCTTGGGGGTCCCAAATGGTGCCTCTTGTTGTCTTGGAAAGTTTTCATCTTTGTTAATTTGAGGCGGTTTAGCTTGTTTTTTGACCCGTTTTGCGGGGTTTTATTGTCGAAATCCCTCGAGGTGATGTTCGCAAGATGTCCTTGAAGCCTAGGAGTCGTTGGTTTTTCATGTTTTGGATTGATTTTAGTTAGATTGTGGTATGTATAGTGTTTGATTGATATTTTATGTGATGATTTGACCATATGATAGGCAAGAATCAAATGATAGAACCAGTGTTGTATTGACCTCATGATAGGTAAGGAACGATAGTAGGATTGATAGCATATCATCCTTATGATAGGCGAGGAACAATGGTAGGATTGATAGCAAATTGTCCTCATGGTAGGCAAGGAATGATGGTTTTATTGATAGTAGATCGTCCTCATGATAGGTAAGGAACGATGGTAGGATTGATAGTAGATCATCCTCATGATAGGCAAGGAGCGATGGGTTGATTGATAGCAGATCATCCTCATGATAGGTGAGGAATGATAGTTTGATTGATAGGAGATCCTCCTCGTGATAGGCAAGGAACAATGGGTTGATTGATTGAGATGTAGATTGTTCTGATTGATTTGATTTGAATGACTACACATTAGCTTGATTGACTAATAATCTTCATTGAACATGAAATTGATTGACTGATTTGTGTTCATGATTAGGGAGATGGAGATGTACTCTAGTCACGGGAGTGATTCTCAAAGACCTGAAACATGGTCCGCCGGTTGTCCTTAGCCAACTTAGAGATTATCTCCCATTATGGGTTGACTTCCTTGTTAGATATTCTACAATATAGAATCAACAGAGGTTTACTGACAACATTGGCAAATAGATGGCACAATCAACATAACACATTTCATTTATCGAGTGGAGAGATGACCGTGACTCCAGAGGATGTCTATTGTATTTTATGGATCCTAGTGATGGGAGAGATAGTGGTGTATGATAAGATAGAGCAAGGAAGGACAACTGCATTGTAGAGGTTATGTCAAGATCATCATGTTACAGGCTGATGGATTCCTTGGACAAAGATGGTTAGTAGATATGAGCCTTTTCCATGTGTGCTTTCTGGATTCATTGGTGGATTCATTTGTCCTGATCATAGGTCAAATGGATTTTCAGTAGGTTGGGGTCATGTGCTATCGTGGATGACACTTGATGGTACTAGGTATGCATGGGGTTCATGTATGTTAGCCCACCTATATCGAGATTTGCGTGAGGTTGTTTATTATGGGGTGATGAGCCTGTCATGTGGCATCACATTACTGAAAACCTAGGCATGGGAGCATATAGTCATCACTCGGCCCATAGGAGAGAGACATCAACAACTAGGGAGACCCTATGTTTTTAGTTATAGTGGTTCACATGTCTAGCATAAGGTGGGCAAGGTTGCCTATTGGAGACATGCTCTGCATGATTTAGAGACTATCACATGGAACCCATACTTGGAATGTAAGCAGTGGCTAGAGGATCAACTGGAGATGTCTTATATGTTGTTATCCCACTATCTGATTGGGTGGACACATGTTGTGCTTTAGAAATAACTATATCTACGAGTATGTCGATAGTTTGGATGGATTCATGGGATGTCCCTGGGCGTTTCCCATTATGCAAAGCAATGATAGGATGTTTTAGAGTGGTGCCCCTATGTATCATATGAGGCAGCTTGTACAAAGTACTATACCTTGACACCAGGTTTATATGATTATTTTTCGTATATTACAGACGTCGGGATGACTAAGGATTATTCAAAGTTCTTCCACTTGCATCCATTACCTATATTTACTCATCTAGAGGAGCCAATACCACCAGTTGATGGAGAGAGAGGAGATTACAAGGGTGGTGATGATGGTGGGGAGGGTGTTTGCAAAGGTAATGATGGTGGTGTAGAGGGTTGTTGCAGAGGGTGATGATGGTGCAGTGGGTGGTGGGGAGAGTGATAATGGTGCAGATGATAGTCATCCATTATATTTTTCTATTCAAAAGCATAGGATTGTTATTATAGCTTAGACAGTGCTTCCCAAGATTTAGATTGGGATACCCTCTCATCAGCAGTCGTCATAGATAGCGGCTTTGCAAGCAGAGGTTCAGTCATTTAAGAGTGAGATAGTGCAAGCTCAAGCACAAATTGTGTCCCTTTAGGATGATTTAGGGCAATGTCAGGAACATATTGATATTTTGATGACTGATAGAGGGATAGATAGGTATCAGATATAGTAGTTGCAGGCATAGATGATCATACTTACTTCAGAGAGGGATTCCTTTATACATCGGATAGAGCAGGTTGAGGCCATTTCTGAGAGGATACAATAGACAACACCATCTTTAGGTACAAAAAATTTCTTCAGAGAGATCTGACACATTTCTTAGGAGTTGTAGTTTTACAGAGGTAAATATCATGAGTTGGTTCCTCCTCAGTGACAAGAGAGTTTTGTACAGTCTCGTTCTAGTAGATCTCATTCTCGGACTGTTAGCATGGGTTTCACATAGCCATTTCCTAGAGATGGGAGAGATCTAGGTATAGGTCTATGGGGTAGAGGAGGTACTAGTTCCCTCAGAGCAGCAACATCTGGTGCGAGCTTGACATAGCATTTTGTGATGTTCCTTGGACATTGTGCATACACCTTTTGTGAGATTGAGGATGTGTTTCCCATGATATAATTCCCTTTTGTATTTTGATGTATCTCATCCTACTTTTGGATATCCTTGTACACATGGACATTATGACATTTTTTATGATATATGATATGCAACGGTGATTATGATCTAAATTTTGATATGTGTTTGATTTCCCTATTATGATATGCAATGTTGTAAATTTATTTAATTTTTATGTGATGATAATGATTAGGCAATGTGATGAATGTATTTATGATTATGCAATGTGATGTGATTTATTATGATTATGCAATGTGATGTGATGATTACGACGTGTAATGCAAATGATTGAATGTGCATGACTTCAAATGTTTAGGGACTTAAGCTTGAATAAGTGAGTCTATCTAACTTCCAAAAGTTGTGGGAAGACTACAGTAGATTGATATTTTAAGCTTCATAACTCTAAAATATTTCCCAACTTTCTTGGAAATCTGAAGAGACTCACTTATTTAAGTGTAGTGGATGACATGATTTTGATGTTGTAAATGATATGCAATGTATGTCTTTTATTATTTTCTTTTGTATTTTCTGAGGCAAATATTATGATCGAATGCATGAATGTAAATGAGATGAGAATGTTTTTTAAGATATGCCAATGATGATGCAACTAATGTGCAACTAAATGAGAATGATGTGTTTTTGGTTAATGTCTAGTGTACTCAATCCATTAATAATAGAGATGACACCATTGTAAAAAAAATTCAGCATTGAAAAACACCATAAATACACATGCAATACCACCATGAATGCAGTCTAACTTAACTATGCAAATCTCATATTCAAAAGTTGTCATTTATATTAACCAATTTTTTGTGCTCTTTATCATCATTGGGCCTTTAAAATCTTGAAAGTTAGTACAAGCATCGATGGCATATTTTAGACCAAGATGACCTCAGTACTATTTTCATGATGTTTTAAAATTGCAAGTTAACACAAGCATCTAAGTATAATTAAACTGAGATAACTTGAGTATTACTTGCGTAAATAAGAAAGAGTTAATCTTTTTCCTATGCAAATTTGGAATGTCATCAGTGATACTTAGTAGTGCACGTATCATGACAACTTGCATAGTAATAATGATAAACTCATAGACAACAAACAAATAAAAATCATACTCCTTCCTTGCTCCTCTAGTTCAATACATCATCAAGGACTCGAGAGATATGATAACAAAAATTAAAGTAGAAAAATTTTAACTTTTATGTTTAATGTGATAAACCCTTGATTCAGAAAGATCACCATCCATTTGAAGTTTTTGTTTGTAACATTAGTCCAACGACTATTTTCTTGTTGGTTCAAGCTCAAAGTTTATTTGCCCCTATTGAGTGTAGGATTTTTCCCCTAGTCTAGGGTGAGACACAACCATGACAACCAAGACCTAACCTAAAGACCTATCCTAGGGGCCTTAGGGGCTAATCAACATATTAGCCTTGCCTACGTTATACATGCAGAGACCACATAGTTCGACTGACGACACAACCAAGATTTATAAGATGAAAATATGAGCATAGAAAACAACTAAAAGAATAATCTAAATTTCTCAAGGGACAATCAAAGATCACCCTTGCCTACATTCAAAGATCAGAGAAGACATAGTTTGAATGAAGACTATGTTTTTCACCTTTTGACTTTTTGACCTATTTTTAGATTTTGACATATTTTGAATGTTTTGGGGATTTTCAATTTTCTAACCTTGAGAATGTACAAGAATCTGATCCAATGCAAGGCATGCCCCCAGTGTGATACGATAAGAAAAAATAATTTTTAGAATGGGTCGAGTAATGCCAAGAGATACCATGATACAAACAATGGATCAAGCTATGGTGCGAACATGGAAGCATGACATACGCAGAGATGGAAGCATGATGGATGAATACTGCAGAGCAAGTCACATAGCCCAAGATAGATGGAGAGTGCTTATCTTACACAAGGCATTTTTTTTCCTGGTTTCAACCAAGGTATTTGCCCAAAGTGCCACCGAAGTGGTTTTCACTAGAGGACAATCTTTTTTCTTTACTATTTTTTAATCCTTTTCTGATTTTTTTTTTGGATTTTTGATTTTTTTCTTTTTTCTTTTGGTATTTTTCTAGGATCTTTACCAATACACTGGATGAGCTAGGTGTAAAAAATTTTGAGATGCAAGCTATTGAGGGGTTCATGAAATAGATCCCCTTCTGGTGTAGATAACTGATATGCTCCCGATCCAAAGATTGATACTATAACAAAGGGACCCAGCTAGTTAGGTTCAAATTTCCCCTTCTCTCAATCTTGTTGATTATGGGGATTTTATTTTAACACTAAGTCACCCACCTAAAATTCTCTAGGTATTACTCTGTGATTGTAGCTCCTAGATATCCTTTGTTGATAAGGTTTTAGGTGATCAACTGCATGTTGTCAGCATTCATCCAACAGTTCTAATTCTTGTTGTCTAGATATTCTATAATCCTCATTTGAAATCATCCCTTTAAGTGACACACGTAGGGATGATATCCCAACCTCAATAGGTAGAATAGCTTATGATCCATAGACAAGAGAAAAGGGTGTTTCTCCTGTTAGGGTATAAATACTGGTTTTGTAAGCCCACAATGTTGGGTTTAGTTGAACATGCCAATCACGTCCAGCTTCATTGACAATTTTCTTCAAAATCTTCACGATAGTCTTGTTTGAGGCCTTTGCTTGGTCATTCCCTTGGGGATAGTAAGGTGTAGAAAATCAATGTTGGATATGGAATCTTTCACAGAGCTCTTCAACATCTTGATTCTTAAAGGGTCGGCCATTGTGTGTAATGATAGATTGAGGAACACCATACTAAGAAATGAGATAATTTAGGATGAATGATGATATTTGTTTCTCGATGATGGTGATTAGAGGAAAAAATTCAATCCACTTGGTGAAGTATTATGTGGTTGTGACTATAAACTTATGTCCATTGGAGGAAGAGGGGTGAATCTTACCTACAAGGTCCAATCCCCACTGACAAAAAGGCCATGTAGTTTTGAAAGGATGTAACTCTTGTGCCGGTGCAAGTATCAAGTTTCCATGAATTTGACATTTGGAACACCTTTTGACATATTGAAATGACTCTTTCTCAATGTTTAGCTAGTAATACCCCAATCATAATAATTTCTTACCTAAGGTCAAGCCACTTGAATGTGTTCCATAGATACCTTCGTGAACCTTTTGTAAAGCAATTTTAACTTTGTTATGTTCTAGACACTAAAGAAGATTACCATCCAAACCTCATCTATAAAGCACATCAGCTATTAGGGTATGGCAAGCCACTTGTCGAATGAAGTTTCATTTTTGGTTTCAAGATAAGTTAATTGGAAGAGTATTGTCTTGTAATTAGGTATGGATCTCTCCATAGAGGGAAATTTGAGGGTCGACAATATAGCATATCACTTGGGATTCTGGATCTTCATAGGCTAGGTTGCACACTTGTTTTACCATGAATTCATAATGTCTTCGTTGTTCAAGTATCTGCAAGAGAGAAGAAATGGTGGCCATTGCATCTGCAGCTTTGTTTTCTATTTTAGGAACTTGTGCAAACTTGATCTCAACAAAGTAATTTTTGAAATCATCCACCATCCTCTTGTATGGCAGTAACTTGTCATCCTTTGTTTGATAATCATCGTTGACTTGGTTGATGACCAATTGTGAGTCACCATAGACTAGCAATTCCATGTTTTTTCATTCAACAACTATCTTGATTCCAATGATCAATGCTTCATATTCAGTTGTGTTGTTGGTGTAGGGGAAAATTAATTTGTAGGATTTAGGAATTGTGTATCCTTGCGGCAAGAAAAATAAGATTTCTATGCCTAATCCATGTTGTGTATAAGATCCATCAAAGTATAGCAGCTACTATTGTGTAAATATGGTTAGGATATCATTATCAGGGAATTCAATGTTCATCGGATTGTTATCTAACAATGGTGCTTCAACTAGTTGATCTTCTATGGTTTGACCTTTAATTTCTTTCCTGTCCATGTACTGGATGTCAAAATCACTCAATATCATGACCCACTTGGCTAACCTCCTTGTTAAAGTAGCTTTGTTGAGTAAGTACTTTAATGGGTCAATTTTGGAAATGAGTTTGATGGTGTGAGTCAGCATGTAGTTCCTCAATTGTTGTGTAGCAAATGCAACCACTAAGAAGGATTTCTCAATAAAGGTGTAATTGATCTCATAACCATTTAAGGTCCTACTAATATAATAGATGGCTCTCTCCTTTGGCTCTCTCCTTTCCTTTAGAATCTTCCTGTGCTAATAAGGCTCCCAAAGATATCTTGATTGTTGCAATGTATAGTAATAATTGTTTTCCCTTGACTGGTGGTATCAACATAGGCGGTGTCATCAAGTACTATTTTAGTTGACTGAAGGCAGCTTCACTTTTGTTATCCCACTTGAAAGAGACATTCTTATGTAATAAGTGGTTGAAAGGATGAGTTTTATTAGCTATTTGTGCAATGAATCTTCTGATGGACTGGAACCTTCCTTGTAATGATCTGAGTTGGTTGATGTTTTTAGGAGGAGGCATTTCCATCATGGATTTTACCTTTGCAGGATCCACCTCAATGCTTTTAGCTGAGACAATGTATCCCAAAAGTTTAGCTGATGTTACATCGAACACACATTTCTTGGGATTTAACCTCACCTTGGATTTCTCCAATCTTGTGAAGATTTTGTCTAGAATTTCTAAGTGTCCTTCTCTAGTGTAGTATTTTTCCAACACATCATCTACATAGTCTTCCATAAAAGTATGTATCATCTCATGGAAGATGATAGTCATAGCTCTCTGATATGTATCTCAAGCATTTTTCAACCCAAAAGGCATCACATTCCAGCAAAAAGTGCCCCAAGGACATGTGAAGGCCATTTTATCTTGATCTCCAGGTGCTATCTTTATTTGGTTGTATCCTAAAAATCCATCCATAAGTGATAACATTTTGTACCCAATAGTCAAGTCTACAATCAAATTAATGTTTGGTAGAGGAAAATCATCTTTTGAATAGGATTTGTTAAGATCCCTGAAGTTCGTGCATATCCTGATGCTCTTATCTGGTTTGGATACCAGAAAAATGTTTGATATCCACTCGACATAGTCAATAGATCTTATAAATCATGCATCTAATAGATTTTTCAACTCAACTTTCACCAAAAGGACGATATGGAGATGCATCTTTCTCAATTTTTTCTTTATTGGTTTTACTCCAGGTGGTAATGATAAATGATGCATAATGATTTTTGGATCTATGCATGGAATATTAACATATGACCAAGCAAAGTTGATTTGCATCTCCTCAAATAATTTGGTGAAATGGGGTTTCTCCTCTCCTTTCATGGATTCCACTAAATACAGGGTCTTCACTATTTCAATTGTACCAACATTGATGGATTGTGTAGGTTCTATTAGTACTGAAGATCTCTCTTCATAGTTTTCTAGGAGAGTGTCAAACCTCCCATCTCTTGGTGCCTTAGGGAGTTTTTCACCTTGAGATACGCTCTTTGTTTTTACTTTTTCCTGATTTAATAGTGCCATCAGATGGTTTCACTATTAGACTCATTTCTTATATTTTTTATTTTGTAGTTGAAAGGTTTGACACTCCCTTCATCAGGAGCTTCATTCTGAGATTCAATGGTAGAACATGTGTAAGGATTATTGTAACATAGGAAGTTCATGAGGGAATCATCATTTGAAAAGGTGGGTATGTCAAGTGGCTCATTTTAATCCCAATCAATTAGTTAAGGATGCATTAAGGACAAGGAATCATTAGATTGGCCAAGGTCATAAGGTGTAAGCATCAGGATAGCCATGTTATCAAATTTTCCAATGAGGTCTAGGATGTTACTCTCTTCCAACATGTCTATCTCACTCAAAGAATGATTGTCTTCACTTGAGTCCATGACATACTATGATCCATATTCAAGGGGTCTAGAACTAGAACTTTTTCCTTTCATACATATTGGTGTATACTTTTTTATTACATCAATCTCTTTGTCATGGAAAGACTACTTAGAGAGGGAGTCCCATTCATATTCATTAGAATCTGTTTCATGATCCTCACTAGCCTGTAGTTGTAAGATTCTTTCGAGAGCTCTTTGAGTAGTGTTGATGTGTTTTTTATGCACTTTTCAACACAGGTAGTGCGTAGGTGCACTACCTCTCTTGAAAGACAATCTTCCACAATCGGATTGCAGAACACTATCCCAAGGTCTCTCAGATGTCAGGTCATGACAGTGCTTAGATACCTCAGTAGTTTGATGTGATTTGCTGGAATCACAAGGCGGACTTACGGATGAGTTACAAAGCATGGAAGTTGGATTTGCAAATACAGTTTCAAAGTGCTGGAAGTGAATGAACAGTGGATGTCCACTCAAAATAGCAAGCTAAAACTCATCAATTTCATCTGATTTAGCTTCATGGTGATGCTTTGGATCTTACTCTAACCAAGGATTAAAAAACAATAGCAAAAGGAGAAGGGTTTAGAAAGCTATCCTAATCCTAAGCTACGAATGAACAATAACAATGGTGGCTGTTAAAGTAGATAGGCTTCCTAAACTGGGTTTTGCTTGGCCAAGAGAAACCTACAGTTGCACAAAACCAGTGCAATCTTCTAAGGACTGTTGATTTTCAGATTGCGCATGCACATCATGAACATGCAATTGAACTAAGTTGCAGCATTGGAGTAAAAGAGCCCAGGCTAACTTTGCACAGTAGCTTATCATCAACAAGTGCTAAAAGTATGGGCTGAAAGCTCATCAAATACCAAAACAACAATTTCCATTATCACCTCCATTCAAAAAACTAACATTAAAACTAACATGGAAGGAAGAACCATGCATGTAAGATGAGCAAAATCAAAGAGAACATCCATAAAATCATGCAATGATGTCTTCTATTGCTGCAAATGCCTCTTACATCAATTCTCCAACACTTACAAATGAGGGGCAAGCCCCTATTTATAGTTTTCCAAAGCCCAAATGAATGGCTAGGATTCAATTACAATGAGTGGATCAGATTCAATTACATTAGGGTTTCACCTACCCCTCATTATCTAGCAATTTTAAAATACATTCTTTGTCTTTTCCCTGTTTTGTCATCTAGTGCCAGTCACTGTAGCAATTTTGTCATTTAGCTAATTGCCCTTTTCACTATAGCAGAAACTGCCTGAAAGTTGTCTTTTGCTTGATGTGCTTGCAGTGTTCTTCTTTTGATCAAATGATTCTGTCGATGATTGGCATCAATGGATTGGTGGCCCCTGATTCGGGCATAAAGCTCCTTAGAAATCATCATTTGGAAAAAGGTATGAAAACTCCCTCGATGGGCCTCTTCGATAGACCTATGGAAGGCTTCTTGACTCCTGCAAACACGAAGTGTCATAAGTGCATTTATACATGAGTTAAGGAAAATGTCAGTCAAACCTACAAATTCCCTGTTAGATCTATCCATGCATCATCAAAATATCTTGATATTCATATTTGGAGCTCATTTGGACCATAGAAATTAATGCGTGCTTCAAGGGTGCAAGCGCTAGAGGGCGGAAAGACAGTGGAAGAAAGCCAGAAGGCAGACAGCGGACATAAGCCAAAACAGCCGGGAAGGAGGCAGGCTCCCGGATGTTCAAAACAGCCGGGAAGGAGGCAGGCTCCCGGATGTTCAAAACAGCCGTGAAGAAGGCAGACTCCCGGATGTTCAAAACAGCCAAGGAGGGACGGAATTCCGAAAACGGCCACGGAGGGGTCGGGCTCCGGAGGCCAGGAAGGAGGCAACCGTCGGAAGTTCAAAATGGCGACGGAGAGGCGGAACCTTGGAAACAGCCACGGAGGGGCCAGGCTCCGGAGGCCGGGAAGGAGGCAGCCGCCAGAAGCTCCAAAATGGCAACGGAGAGGCAGAACCCCAGAAATGGCCACAGAGGGACCGGGCTCCGGAGGCCGGGTCGCCCTGGGCTGACGGATGTTCCAAAACAGCAAAAGGGGGACAAAGCTCCGAAACCACCGAAACTTAACCAAACTTTGACGAAACCTTGGCAGTTCATTTATGCACATCAAATACATCCTAGATCCAAAAAAGGGTGACCGCAAAGTTAAAAATGAGGAAATGGGAGCGACGGGGGTCCACGGATGTTTCCAAACAGCCAAGGAGGAAGGGAATTCCGGAGGCAAAGTTCCAAAACCATTGAAACTTAATGAAACATTGACAAAACCTTGACAATTCATTTACGTACTTCAAACACATCCTAGATCCAAAAAATGTTGACCCCAAAGTCAAAATTGAGGAAACGGGAGCGACGGGGGTCCACGGATGTTTTCAAAACAGCCAAAGCGGGACGAAGCTCCGGAAACACCAAAACTTAACCGAACATTGACAAAACCTTTGCAATTCATTGAAACACCCCAAATGCATTCCAAATCCACCAAAAAGTTGTCCTCGAAGCCAAAAATGTGGAAATTGGACCGATAGGGGTCCACAGATGTTTCTGAAACAACCAAAGCAAGACAAAAGGCAGAAAGGGTATGGGTGACTTTATTTCTCCACAGATTTGAATACCCCAAGTATGTGAATTTTGGTAGGGGATTTGATCATTTGATGGCACATGACCAATTTGGGCTTGGAAATGGGGCACGCAAAACAAGACAGGAGCAAAGCAGCCTGTCGGGAGCGAAAAAAAGGGGGTCCCTGCCTACGGCAGGGCGTGTGTGCAAAACATGCACAACAAATGGCGACTCGTTGGGGAAATGCTCCAGAGCATTTTGATGACAAACTGGAATCACGAACATAGAATCTCTCGTTCCGACCTTCTCGCTAGGGCAAACAAACCAAACACCCAATCCAAAGGATCAAAACCACTAGCCAACCCAACCTTCAGTATGCTGAAAATCCAAGTGTGTGCAATTGCATTAATTTCCATTCTTTCGTTGCTGCAGGAACCCAAGCTCCGTCAAGTTAAGCTACATAGTTTATTCTAACTCCAAAAGCATCTGGGGCATTGCCTCGCTGCCAGTCAGGCATCCATAGCCCCAACGAGGTTGTCGCTGTGATTCTTCCGAACATTGCTCTACTGCCAGCCGGGCATCCATAGCCCCGGTAGAGTTGCTCAGATACCCCTGAAAAGTTGAATTTTCTTTTTCTTTTAATTTTCAATGTTTTCTTTATTTCTTTCTTTTCTCTTTTCAGCTCTTTTATTTCAACCTGCAAGCATTGAAACTCGCACTTAGGGCTGAGAATCACAGTGGCGCTGGAGCAGAATTTTAGATTTTTCACTTAACTGGACTTCACAAAAGGCCCCATAGTGACCGTCGAATTCTTAAGATGTGTAAGAGCTATAAGATTTCAAAATACGTCAGAGTCAGACTAAACCAAAAATTTATCCTCTTTGAATCAAACACCTAGATCACTTGACACTAACAGAAGACCTTCACCATCCACTCTGAAGACTTGATTAGAGTTTGACAAAGAAATACGTAAAACAACCCCAGGTGATAAGTATGGTTGTTGTGCGCACAGATGTGCCTAACTAAAAGCAAAGGGACCCCGAGCAAAACAGCAACAAAGTGAAAGCAAACAAAAAGCAAACAACCTACAAAGCGAGCAACCTACACAAACCAACTAACCTAAGGAAAGTAGGAAAGCACAGTATTTACAAGAAACCTATATTACTCAAAAATGAGCTATGTACAAAGATATTTACAAAGAATTATGTTCAGGCATGACAAACCAACATTAACATTCATTGGATTTCGTAATGCATGCACAAGCAAATGGGCAATCGTTATTGTTCTTAACCATGCAAACTTATCTTTATATTCCGAAAAAAGAAATTCAATGTTACAGCACTCAAGTTCAACCACGTCGTCATGAAAAATCAGTAATTGAGGAGGCTTGTTGGACCCATGGTTAATCCATAAACATGTTTTTTTTCCCTCGTTCCCATAATCAAAGTAATAAGTGCAATTATGAGAAATAAAAGGGGCAAGGAAGGATAAAACCTGGATGTCATCACATGGAGGTGGCAACGTTGGATAGTCGAGAGCGAGCATAACATCCTTGATCGTTGCATTGGCAGCCTCGGGCAGGCATGGTGGAGGGTGCAGCACTGTGGACCTTAAGCTTGCATAAGGCTGGGAGGATGGGGCAGCAAACAACTCTTTTAATCTACCAATGGGATCCACAACCTCCACTAGTTGTTCGTTGAGGAAGTACACCTCATCTACGTGAGTTTCCGTTGCCAGAACCTCTTCTTGATTGTTGTCTTCATGGGGCAGCATGCTATCCCATCTCCTTTCCCACGTGTGAGCCTTATTTTTGTGATGTCCAACATCATGGGATGATGACATGCATAAATTTGTCTCATTACAGTTCTCTGGTTGTGAAGGAAAATCTGTAAGAATTGAGGCGCAAGGACCCTTAGTTGCAGCCCGCGGTTGACCAGGCTCGTCATATTTGTTGGCAGCCATTGAAACACCTCCACCTTTATCTTTTTCCTTTTGTTGTTCATGTATCTCCTCATGGCGCCCATTTTTTTCCTCTTGGTCACTATTGCTGTAAATGGAGAAGGAGCTCCTCTCCCAATTTGGAAACTCTAGTGCATCATTGTTCAAGGGCTCAAGGAGTATGTATTCATCACTATCGTCTTCTGAGATGTGCTCTTCCTCAACATGAGCATACCTCCGTAGTGTAGCTCCCAATGGAAAAAAGTCATCAAGTGATGGAACCTCATCAAGGGGACCAAAGTCTATTGCACAATTTCCCTCCAAAGACTCGTCAAAAAGCCCACCGTCCATGGCATATAACTGCTCTTCAAGAGGAAGAACTTCTTGATGACTGGTGGATAGCATTCCCGCTTGATCTACTTCATCGCTCGGAAGTCCAAGACTATATTGTTGTCCTTCTATTGCTGCCCCAACATCCTCTTGAGATCCGCCTTTAGCTGATCCATCACTCGGTTCAGGCTCTTGGTCTTCTTCTTCAATATGGGCAGCAAGTAGAGGAGGTCGGGCACTTAGCTACCTTGCTTGATCTTTGACTTGTTTGATGGCTTCTTGGCATAGTTTACATGTGAGCTCTGAGTGTGATGAATCATGGAGTCGACACCAATTTGGGAGCAGCAATATCTCTAAATCCACTTGGTATTTTAGCTCAGTCCAATCCATTGCTAATCTGGAGACGAGCTGGTCATATCTATCCATGATCGGGTCCTCCTCATCACTTGAAAAAGAAGCATGATGGTAGACATCCATAGTGAGTGGTTGCTCCCACTCCTTCAAATCTGCATTTTTAGCTTCTTGATCACTATCATTATACATGGAGAGGTCTTCTGACCTGATTTTGCTTATGCTTTGATCATCTCCTTCTGCTGCCCCAAGGCTTTCAGCCTCCTCTCCTTGATTTTCAGCATTTGCGTTGGCTTTCCTAGCATATACTACTGCAAATTCTGTTAATTCCTGTTCAATTGTCATTCGTTCCTCTTCTTGAGTGGAGGATTGCTCTTCTTCAATGGAGGGAAAACCTACTAACTTGGTTACAATCAGATTTTCATCAATGCACCTTGTTGTCCTAGGACTTTCAACTCCTCCCTCTTGGTTTTCATTTTCTATATCTGCTGTCCCAACACCAACTTGTGTCAAATTTCTTGGTTCATCTTTATTTTGCTGTCCTCTGGATGTTGACAACTCTTTTTCCTCATGGAATAACTTCTCCTCATTGAGAGTTGGCTGCTCCAACTTGTTCGAACAACCCCTAGCTTGAGCGATGATTTTTGTGCATGATAAGCAAGTGAATTCAGAATGGGGTGCATTGTGAAATATGCACCAACAAGACATTAATATTTCCTCCAATCTTGGTCCATCCTTGTTGCTCAAATGTTCCTGGATCAGCTCCTTGAATGCCTTGGCTGCCATGGCTGTCAATTCTTCCTCCGAGTCTGCAAGGGCTAAAGGCTGGAATATTTCCCAAAAGGGAATTTCTCCCTGCAAAACCTTCTCAATTATGTCCAAGAATGTTAGACACCCCAATTCACTATGCCTGCAAGTGCAATGGATCCGACATCTATCCACCAACGCAAATTGCTGCAATGGCTTCTTCAATCTCTTGTTCAAACTTGCATGTAGCTGAGTGATGTCAATTTGTGCATGTTGCTCCATTTTCACTCAGCTTCTTTTTTGCTTTCAAAATTTTTTAATTTTTTAATTAAAGAGATCTCCTATCTCAGATTTCTTCCTGACTGTTCCTTTCTCAACTTCCAACTTTCAGCTTCATAGCCTCAACATGTCAAGCCCTCCTTCTAGCGCCAGTTCTGTTGATGGCGTTAGGAGGAGGGCAAAAAATGAATCACTTCCAACCTTAAACTTGGCATTCCCAATGTGTCAGCCCTCCTTCTAGCGCCAGTTCTGTTGATATGTTTTTTATGCACTTTTCAACACAGGCAGTGCGTAGGTGCACTACCTCTCTTGAAAGACAATCTTCCACAATCGGATTGCAGAACACTATCCCAAGGTCTCTTGGATGTCAGGTCATGACAGTGCTTAGATACCTTAGTAGTTTGATGTGATTTGCTGGAATCACAAGGCGGACTTACGGATGAGTTACAAAGCATGGAAGTTGGATTTGCAAATGCAGTTTCAAAGTGCTGGAAGTGAATGAATAGTGGATGTCCACTCAAAACAGCAAGCTAAAACTCATCAATTTCATCTGATTTAGCTTCATGGTGATGCTTTGGATCCTACTCTAACCAAGGATTAAAAAACAATAGCAAAAGGAGAAGGGTTTAGAAAGCTATCCTAATCATAAGCTACGAATGAACAGTAACAATGGTGGCTGTTAAAGTAGACAGGCTTCCTAAACTAGGTTTTGCTTGGCCAAGAGAAACCTACAGTTGCACAAAACTAGTGCAATCTTCTAAGGACTGTTGATTTTCAGATTGCACATGCACATCATGAACATGCAATTGAACTAAGTTGCAGCATTGGAGTAAAAG